>PVLA01004757.1:0-166295 GCA_004027455.1 Hydrochoerus hydrochaeris
AAAAAAAAAAAAAAAAAAAGGCAGCGCTAGAGAAGTCCGAGATCCTGCGCCGTGATCCAGCCTCCTCGCTCCCAGCCTCCCCCCGCCCTCGCTCCTGGCCCAAGGGGGTGCTGCCGGGACCCCGGCGGAGCAGCCTCCCCGGCGGGCGGGCGGCGGAGGCAGCGGCCGCGAACCTGGAAGCCTGCGGCGGCCCCTTCCCCTCCCTGCCCGGGGGCCGCGCCAAGCGGCAGCTCTGCATCCTGAAGAGGCCCATTGAGGCGCCCCTTGCATTCTCAGCACGTCTGCAGCCCGCTTCCCCTCCCGAGCGACCCCCGCCCCGCCCCCACCCGGAGGCTGGCTGGGCAGGAGGGGGCAGGGACGGGAACCAGAGAACCCTCAAACTCCAGCCTCCCCCGGGGCGCAGAGCCCAAAATAACAATCTGCAAAATAGGTAAGTCGAAGGCATTTCGAGCCGAGCCTGCCTAAACTGCAGGGCTGTGGAAAACAGGACAAATATTTAGGAAAAAATGGTGAGGAGGAAAGAACTTCAGTAGATTTTAATATTTTATAAGCCAACGGGGAAGACATGCTGCAATATAGCCTCCTCTGCCTCCTTCTCTCTCTCTCTCTCTCCCTCTCCCTCTCTGTCTCTTTCTTTAATTGTTTCTAAAAATTGAGTATTGCACGCCTAAGGCAGATTTCTCTTTGCTTTCTCATGGTTTATTTTTTCCTTACAGCTGTGTTCATTACATGCAAGTTCACTGCAAAGATAAATTTTTTTCACTTTCCCTATGAAGTATATCCCTGTATTTCAAGTTAAAAAATATATGCTTGATGTGTATAGGTACTACGGGGAGAAAGTACATGTTTGAAACTCTGATTTATTTTCATTGATTGGAATCAGCCATCCAATTTTGATTCAGATCCTAGTGGCTGAAAGAAGGCAATATAATAAAGCTGCATTACAATTTATTTATAGACAGATTGTCATGTACTGATGATATTAGACAAGGAAAGAGAGCCATAGAAGAAAGCCCCCTGTGATTTTAGAAGAGTGCACTGCATTCATGTTTTCTGATTGGAAAAGAATTTTTTTTTTTCTGACACATATTTCATGTGATAGATCATTTATCAGCAGGTAAGGACCGAGGTTCCCACCCTCCCTTCCTTTCACCACCACCTGTAATCAGCCACAAGCACTTTCAGCTTTTTAGGGTGTCTCAGTTGATTTTGAAAGCAAAGGAAACCATTCCAAACTAAGCTCTGTGAGTGTTTAAATTCAGACACTCCCAGGCTCAGCAACCTTTAGTTGTCACTATATTTAGCTGTGAGGACCGCATGGGCATGTTCTTTTGAAGGACTAATCCTTCCTGAGCACTTGACATAGCCAAATGATAAAGCACATAGAAGTTATTTATTTAATTAAAGGAGATGTCAATAATCAGTTCTTGTGCAAAAGGGTTGGGGGTATGGGAGGTTACTGCCTGTTCTCTAATGAAGACATTCTTGAAAGAAACCTTAAATTTTCTTGAGATGTCAATGTCTTATGCATCTCAGCACAGGACATTGAGCAATCCGTTATCATTAATAACTGTTTGATAACTTTAGGATGTGTCATGTCTTCTTAGTGGTAGAAATGTGTAATAGGAGGAACAGTTTTTTCCATCACAGAATAAGATTCGGAACAGGCGTCTTTAAGGCCAGTGTGAGTTTTAACAGCTAAACAAGTGTAATAGCTAAATTATTGCCATTATTAGTGAATCTGCCTAGGCTTAAAGGGCAGCATAGTTTTCCAGTTCTGTTGTTTTCTGAAAGCGATGCAAGCTTTTGTCCATGTGATGCTGTTTACCAAGTACGGTTTGGTTCAGGAAACTGTCACTGCATGTTTCAATATTTCAAAGTCTCCTAAGTTTAAAATATAGGGCACCTTCTAAACATTAAGCATGTTGCTTGCTCATTTTGATTGTCAGTTTGATAATTGCTGAAGTCGCTTTTAAATAGCCCCACATGTAGGAGTCAATTAAAATAGTACATGACTAAAAGCTAAAAATCTGCATCTTTATTTCTGTTGCAGTTTTGTAATCAACCACGAATGATGAAACCTTCCATAGCAGAGATGCTTCACAGAGGGAGGATGTTGTGGATAATTCTTCTAAGCACAATTGCTCTGGGATGGACTACCCCGATTCCCCTGATAGAGGACTCAGAGGAAATAGATGAGCCCTGTTTTGATCCATGCTACTGTGAAGTTAAAGAAAGCCTCTTTCATATACATTGTGACAGCAAAGGATTTACAAATATTAGTCAGATTACTGAATTTTGGTCAAGACCTTTTAAACTTTATCTGCAGAGGAATTCAATGAGGAAATTATACACCAACAGTTTTCTTCATTTGAATAATGCTGTGTCCATTAACCTTGGGAACAATGCTTTGCAGGACATTCAGATGGGAGCTTTCAATGGCCTTAAGATCTTAAAGAGGCTGTACCTACATGAGAATAAACTAGACGTCTTCAGGAACGATACTTTTCTTGGCTTGGAAAGTCTGGAATATCTACAGGCAGATTACAACGTCATTAAACGTATTGAGAGTGGAGCTTTCCGAAACCTAAGTAAACTGAGGGTTCTGATTTTAAATGATAACCTCATCCCCATGCTCCCCACAAATTTATTTAAGGCTGTCTCTTTAACCCACCTGGACTTACGTGGAAACAGGTTAAAGGTTCTTTTCTACCGAGGAATGCTAGATCACATTGGCAGAAGCCTGATGGAGCTCCAGCTAGAAGAAAACCCCTGGAACTGTACATGTGAAATTGTGCAACTGAAGAGCTGGCTGGAACGCATTCCTTACACGGCCCTGGTGGGAGACATCACCTGCGAGACACCTTTCCATTTCCACGGAAAGGACCTGCGGGAAATCAGGAAGACAGAGCTCTGCCCCTTGCTGTCCGACTCTGAGGTGGAGGCCAGTTTGGGGATTCCTCACTTGTCATCAAGCAAGGAGAACGCGTGGCCAACCAAACCCTCCTCCATGCTGTCCTCTGTCCACTTTACTGCTTCTTCTGTTGAATACAAGTCCTCAAATAAACAGCCCAAGCCCACCAAACAACCCAGGACCCCACGACCGCCCTCGACATCCCAGGCCTTGTACCCTGGTCCAAACCAACCCCCCATTGCTCCTTACCAGACCAGGCCTCCAATCCCCATCATATGCCCTACTGGGTGCACCTGTAACCTGCACATCAACGACCTTGGCTTGACTGTCAACTGCAAGGAGCGAGGATTTAACAACATTTCTGAACTGCTTCCAAGGCCACTGAATGCCAAAAAACTGTACCTGAGTAGCAATCTGATTCAGAAAATATACCGTTCTGATTTTTGGAATTTTTCTTCCTTGGATCTCTTGCATCTGGGGAACAACCGTATTTCTTATGTGCAGGACGGGGCCTTCATTAACCTGCCCAACCTAAAAAGTCTGTTTCTCAACGGCAACGACATAGAGAAGCTGACCCCCGGCATGTTCCGGGGGCTGCAGAGTCTGCACTACTTGTACTTGGAGTTCAACGTGATCCGGGAGATCCAGCCCGCGGCCTTCAGCCTCATGCCCGACCTGAAGCTGCTGTTTGTCAACAACAACCTGCTGAGGACGCTCCCCACAGACGCATTCGCGGGCACCTCCCTGGCGCGGCTCAACCTGAGGAAGAACTACTTCCTCTACCTCCCGGTGGCCGGCGTGCTGGAGCACCTGAACGCCATCGTGCAGATAGACCTCAACGAGAACCCCTGGGACTGCAGCTGCGACCTGGTCCCCTTGAAGCAGTGGATCGAGACCATCAGCTCGGTCAGTGTGGTGGGAGACGTGCTTTGCAGGAGCCCCGAGAACCTCACGCACCGCGATGTGCGCACCGTCGAGCTGGAGGTTTTATGTCCCGAGATGACGCGCGTGGCCCCGGCCGGCGCGTCCCCAGCGCGCCCCGCAGACCCCCGCGGGCCGGGGGGCCCGACCAGTGCGTCCCCCTACGAAGTCTCCCCGCCGGGGGGTCCCGTGCCGCTGTCGGTGCTGATCCTCAGCCTGCTGGTCCTGCTCTTCTCCGCAGTCTTGGTGGCCGCGGGCCTGTGCGCCTACGCGCTGCGCCGCCGGCGGAAGCAGCTGCCCTTCCGGAGCCCGCGGCGGGGGGGCGCCGACCTGCCGGGCCTCCCCTTGCGCTGCCGCCGGCTGTTCCCCGACGGCGCGGGCGCGGGCCGGCAGGCGCTGTCCTCCCCCGAGAAGGCGCCGCCCGGGGGCCACGTGTACGAGTACATCCCGCACCCCGTCACGCAGATGTGCAACAACCCCATCTACAAGCCCCGGGAGGAGGAGGAGGAGGCGACGGCGCAGGACGCGGGCGGCGCCGAGCGGGGGCGGCCCGGGCTGCAGCCCCCGGGCACGGGCAATGGCACCGGCACCGGCACCGGCACCGGCACGGGCGAGGCGCCCCCGGGCGGCCAGCCGTTTGCGGAGGGCGCCCAGGAGGCGCACGGCCACTACCGGACCTTGCTGGAGAAGGAGAAGGAGTGGGCCCTGGCCGTGTCCAGCTCCCAGCTCAACACCATAGTGACTGTGAATCACCACCACCCGCAGCCGCAGCCGCAGCGCGCCGCCGCCGTGGGCGGGGTGCCCGGGGCAGACTTGGCTGGGTTCCGACACCACGAGAAGAACGGCGGGGTGGTGCTGTTCCCCCCGGGGGCGGGCTGTGGGGGCGGCAGTGCGCTGCTCGACCGCGAGAGGCCGCAGCCAGCTCCCTGCACCGTAGGGTTTGTGGACTGTCTTTATGGCACTGTGCCCAAGTTAAAGGAACTACATGTCCACCC
The DNA here is from genome assembly GCA_004027455.1 of Hydrochoerus hydrochaeris. Classification (NCBI taxonomy): domain Eukaryota; kingdom Metazoa; phylum Chordata; class Mammalia; order Rodentia; family Hydrochaeridae; genus Hydrochoerus; species Hydrochoerus hydrochaeris. The sequence continues at coordinate 4,831 of PVLA01004757.1, forward strand.
CCCTGGCATGCAATACCCAGACTTACAGCAGGATGCCAGGCTCAAAGAAACCCTTCTCTTCTCAGCTGGAAAGGGCTTCACAGACCACCAAACCCAAAAAAGTGATTACCTCGAGTTAAGGGCCAAACTTCAAACAAAACCTGATTACCTCGAAGTCCTGGAAAAAACATCATATAGGTTTTAACAGAAAGAAGAAAATAAATTAGTGCTTTTTTTTTTCCAAAAGAAAAGGAAGGTAAAAGAAATATATCCTTTGCTCCTTTTACATTTGTCCCGTATCTCCATGCTCACAATCCTCCCCACCCTGAACAGACCCGAAACCGCATGATAACTAGAGAATTCAGAAGTATGCGCTGCCCTCCCGGATGCGACTCGGAGGAAGGCCGTACTCAGATCATTAATCAATGAAGTGCCTTCGCAGACTTTTGCCAGCAAATGTTATCATTATTTTTTATACTGAAACTTGAGACTCTGACTGTGCCATGTGTAAGGTATACTGAGGATCGTTGTATTGATCCTGATTAAGTAAAATTCAATGTGTCTTTTTTTATTTTCAGTAACTTTCTTTTCCCCTTAAATGTAGTTTTGTTTGAAAAGGAGGGAGGGGAATTGACGTTTGGGGCTCTTTCCTCTCCCCACCATGGCACAGTTTCTGTACATGTATTAACAATGCAGTTTGCTGCATGCCTGAGAACTGCTAGACGGGGAGGGAGGGGCGGGTCCTGCTCGAATGTTCTCACTCAGTCTCTCGTCTGTCTCACACAGTCTTATATGCAAACCACGGATCCTGCATACAGTTAGGTTCCCAGACCTGCGGCTGTTGCGGGGGCGCACACGCACACACGCGGGCACGCGCGCACACACACACGTGGACACGCATACACACGCGGACACGCCACTCCCCTGCAGCCCATCAGCTTAGTTCGGGTTTGATCCATCTCTCTCCTCGCCGTGTCCTCACCTGCTCTTCACTCCTAGTGTACAGCTCAGTGTCTCTCCAGGACCCTGGGAAAAGTCACATTCGAGGCTGGATCCTACCGAAGCAAAGGCCTGGTGGTTTAACAGGTGGAAACACACGTAGGGATAACACCCTCTTCGTGACGCTTCATCCTGATGCCAAGATTTTTGGGGGAACATCTGCACTTTCTTATATATATATATATATATCTATATATATAATATTAAAAATAAAAAAGCAACTGGGTATATATCACTAACAGCTTTGTAGGAAGCACTTTTAATGTTTTCTCTCTCACACACAAAGATTCAAAAGAAATGTGCATATATTTATTCTGTAATTTCAGTGATTATAAATTGTAAAGGTAATGTTTAATCATTGTACAGTGATTATGCGTCTGGTATAGCTTTCCTAATAAAAAGATTTTGAAAATCATACATTATATATAGAGGATACAGAGCTTGAAACCTCAGCTTCAGCTATGCCACGCCTTTTGTGCTCCCATTTAAAAGTAATTATTTCTTTTATTTGTTATACAGAAAGCTAATTTATTAACTTGTTTGATTCACTGTGAGATTGATAAATGTACCATCCCTACTCCATACGAGGATGCAATTGGGACTTAACAACGTTTGAGTTTTAGTTCATTTCTTTTTCTTGGACTGTGAATTTCAAATTTTTAGTACCCCAAGAAAGCACTGTGTCTTAGGCATGATGCAATTGGAGGAAAATATAGCAACTAGATTTCTAGTGTAGGATTATTGAGAGGAAGGCAGTCAAAGATCCATGCATCCAAAGACAGTGAATAACATAAGAAAACTAGTGAAATGGCTATCTTTTAAAAATATACACTATAATTATATAACACCAACACTCCTCCCCATCCACACATATGTGACACGATCAGAATCAGAGGCCTTGAAGCCAATGTGACTGTCAGAATATCAATATCTGTGAAAGTTGTCATTGTACTGTTGAGCCACCGTTTCTGCCAACCACTGACTGCGAGGGGCCCCAGTAACGTTTGAATTTAAAACGTGCTAAATGAGTGTTACTTTCCGTATGACATTTAAGTGATCTGGAAAAAACTAACTTGGCAATAATCCAAGTTACGTTGCATTTACCTGTGCGTAAAACCAAAGAAAACTGGATTTTAGGATGCCGGTATCTTGATAAAAAAAGAATCCTTTTTCGAGGCAGGTATGTACCTTAGTCGGCCAACAGAGGGCAGCAGAGCTCCGGCAGTCCCCGGATTTGGGAGCCACAGAATTGCGCTGTGAGACGGTGTTTCCTGCCAGTGTTTCCTCTAGCTGCTCTCAGTAGAAATTATCATTACGTGTTGAATGTAATTCATCCTCAGTCACTGATGCCTTACATCACATTTTTCCCACAGAAAGGAATAAGGCCAGGGATTTTTAAAGCTAGATGGTAGATAAAGCATTAAGACACTGTATCAAAGAAAAAAGAAAAATCCCTAAGAATATCTAGAACCCAAATAAGCCTTGATTAACCATAGGAATGCATCAAAATTAAATGTACAAATATAACAACACAAAGACCGACTTTCCAGGAAAGTCTTTCTTGTATTTGATGTGTTGTATCTATAACTTTCACCCTCAATTACTTGAAGAATATTTTAGTATTATTTTAGGGGAAAAAAATCCATGCGCATAACTTACTATTACTTTATAGGAAATACTAAGATGAAGTTAATCTTATTCAAGACAGTCAGGCCCACTATTAAATATATCGTTCTTCTTCTCTTTTGCTCTTTTTTCTTTTTGCTTTTTGAGACAGGGTTTCACTCTGTAGTTCAGGCTGGTCTTGAGCTCACCGAGATCCTCCTGCCTCAGGGATCTCAGGCATGAGTCACCACACACGATTTATCTTCTTTTTCTTTTTAATTTACCCGCAGGTCGTCTGTTTCCCAGTGATCCCGCTTTCCTGCTTTGTAATCATCTCTCTTCTTTGCTGATTTTTTTTTTTTTAAGGCACAGAAAGCCTTGAAAACTCTCTAGAGTTACCTATCATGTTTCCATTCCCCTTAATCAAATATTTCAGTCAATAGTAGAAACTACACGTAAATCTCAAGTACAAATCTAGATATTTCTGATTTTAATAATCACTTCTTTAATAACCATGCGCACATTCAAAACATTTTATATTAAAGGAATCAGGTTGAAGTACAATCCATAATAACCCTGGTGCTTTTGACATTTGAAAAATAAGCCTCCATAAACCGTATCGAATTATAATATCCCTGGTAATTATAATGTTTATTTTTTATTTATCAAATACAGAAACTAAGACTATCTTGTCTTAAATACAAGTAGTAATTTCACTCTTGAGTGAGGAATACATTTATTTCCCTTATGAAAATAAATTCATATGAGAAAGGAATTTTTTATTCAAGATGACAATTTTTTGCTTTTATGGATTTGTCTACATCCTGGTTAAGCCACTTATTTTAATTTGCATTAAAATTACTTTAGCTAGCTTTAATTTGTAATGCCAGATATGTTTTCTGTTCTCATGGATATTAATATGGCTACAGATCAGAATCTTTTACATTTTTTTTTTTGGTCTAAAATACTTTTTGGAAGAATAGATAATTCATTTTATAGCAATGGTCAGCTACTGAAGTAGACCAAGATTTGACAGATATTTGCTATTATCCATTCTTATTTTTAATACTAATTGTAGTAATATTTGGAAATAATAAACATTGTAATGTCCTGTGAGCTATGACTATTAGTAGAAAATAACTGAAAATAAACATCTAGTTTAATTCAGCAATGGATTAAACATGTTACATATCGTTCTATGGTATAATTTGTGTGGGTGCTTTTTACATTTTTATTTTAAAATATATATTACTTTATTTACTTGCAAAATCTTTTTTTAAAATGATGATGAATACCATATTTTAATAAAAATTTAGAGAGGGAATCAAAAGGAAAATTTAGTGACTGAGTTTTAACTGTTTTTTTCTTTTCTACCTTCTTGGAATTTTAGATCTAAACTCTTTACTATGTGAAAAAAACCTTATTTGTGTTTCAGATTATCAAAACTCATAGTCTTAAAACAGAAAGACTTTAACGTTATAGCACATTATTTGATTCACTTATTGTAAATTTATTATTTGTACAGGCCATCCCTTTGGAAAATTATTGTTTAAGTCAATATCTGTTGCACGTTTGTCAAATGGCTAGGACAAGGGAAATATTAATGAAATATTTTACAAGGTATAAGAAATAGGACTATGAAAGTCAAGATCATTGTGAGAGAAAATGGTAGTTAAAAAAACCCATCTTCAGTGATTTGATCTACTTTAATTTGAACTTAGATATTTATAAATATTTAGATCAAAATTCTCACCTATGAAAATTCAAGTGGACAGAACACAAATACCATTAATTCCATTTAACATATTACAGGTCTTTTAAAAGTAATAGAAGCAATAACACATGTGCAATTGGGCAATCATGTGTGTGTATATATATACATAGCACTATTATATATGTATATACCTTGTATATACATGTATATAGTTTATATATGCTGAATTATATGTAAATTATGCATTTCGTATATGTGTAATAATTTTAGTTTTATGAATTTATTTTTCTTGCATCTGCTTTGCCACCATCCAAGTGAAGCTGGATGTGAAAAGTCTTCATTTTCTGAATATTCACATGTAAAAAGTAAAACTGTAATTAATATTTCTGAATTTAAAAGGTCTTTTATCTTCCATTTTGTTTTGTTTTGTTATTCAAATCCTAGAGGAAAAATTTCACTCAAGTTGTGATATATCTTAAGTTAAATCTTTAAGGTAAAGGAACTAATTTCTTACAGATATGCAACCTAAATTAAATGAAAAACAAATGCTTCTTTTTCTTGATTTTTCTGTTTCTAGAATAAATTTTACAGGTGAAAACAATTTTAGTAACTTTATTAATTAGACAGTTGCTTTATAATTTACCTAGGTATGTAGACAAACTGCTACGCAAGGGTGCAATAGAAGAGAGGACTGAGTTGAGATAGTCATCACCACAGTTGATTTCTTTCAACATGAATCCCTAATAATATAGGGAAAGGACTAGAGAGGACCATTTCTAGTGTGTTTATATAGAATCTAAATTGAAGATTTTTACTATCAAGAAATCGCATGTACATCAGGGCTGCTAGTTGTGGAGAGACAACTTATGGCCCATTTAGTGTTGATAATATCTTTTCTTTAAAATTTATTTATGGCGTGATTTAGCTCAGCGGCATAAATGCCTGCCTGGCAAACGCGAGGTAGTGAGTTCAATCCCCAACACAAAAAGAGAAAAAAAATCATTTATTGGGAAATGTATTGTTTTCTTTCTATTTACCTTTTATATGCATCATTTTCTAAGTGATTTTATAATTCTAATAGAAAGTAATAGCTGTGATATTCTTCATAGACACACAGCCCACTTGTGGTGCTCATCACAGCTAAACAGAAAACAAGCCATCAGTCACAGGAGCATCTTGGCTGGCACCGAGACGCAGCCGGGGGGGAGCAGACTTGGGGACAGGGCAGGGGGTGGGAGTGCTTGTGGTGTACTTCACAGTGTGGCTATGATTTGATGCGACATCGACATGTCTTTAAATATTAAAATGTAATTAGCATCACAAAAAGGCTCTCTTTGTTATCGCTCAGCAAGGCCCAGCAGGCCTACTTACCTTAAAATGTTTTGAGAAGGCTTTGCTTACATAAGAGCCATGAATTGATAGTTTGCAATATAATCAGCTGTATCAAAACCGAACAAGTTTCATCAAAAACGATGTGATAATGACCAGATTTAAAAAAGAAACAAAAAAACAAACAAAAAACTCTCATACTTTCAGTGAAATCCTATTTTTTTTTTTAAAGGCACCTTACCAAAACTTTGCTCTGCTGACACATTCTACTTTGGGGTTTATTTGAAGGTACAGTATAATGATTGTGGGAGCTTCAAAATCCAAACAAGACTTCCCTGACCTGCGTGGGGATGGCAAAATTATCTCCTGACACAAATGCTCTTTGTCAGGAAGAGAAGGAAGGCCTTTGCCCTTCCCGTCCCCCAGGCCTTTGCCCTTCCCTGTACCTGAAGGCTGCTTCCTGGCTGTGTCTCAGTGCCAAGATGTTCCTGTGACTTACGGCGCGTTCTCTGGACTCCAAGTCAGGGCCAAGGCAAGACCAAGGATTGATGCGGGTCCCCTCCCTCAGTGACAAAATGTCCAATTCACTTACCTTTCCACTTAAGCTGAGAAAATAATTCCATGTACTACCTCTAATTTTGAAATCATTTGTTAAATCTGGAGAAAGATCTGAATTCAGTAATAAAGAAAGAACCATTTGTGGGAATCAAAAAACAATTAGCAAATATCTTAAAAATATGGAAGCTACCTTTAAAATCCCACCACTTTGCATTTCCACCTCTGAAATGACCTTTATTTTAGCGATGGTTTGTAAAATATTGGTTAACTAAAATTAAAATATCCATCTCCTTTTACTAAAATCTACACACTTTTCCCTTTTTCTGACTACTCACATGTTGTTTTAGCACTTACAATACTGGTGAAATGATTTATTTTTAAAGGCCAGTTCTTTGGTCTATAGTCATTAATTTTATAATAAAAACCAGTTTATTAAATACATGAACCATGAACCATAATCTCTAATGGGGTAGATCTAAAGTAAGTATTTTACACAGAGTAATCAGGGAGCACTGCTTTCAGGACTCATGCTTTTCTTTCCAGAGTCAGGCTCAGTTGTTACTTGACAGTTCTTCCTTGTTCGACTTCTCTAGGTGACCATAAAGGGAAGGTGGAAATAGAAAATGTTAATTCTAGGTGTAATCAGTTGGTGGAAAAACCCATCCTGTGAGTCTTTCACTTTCTCTTCAGGAAACCTTAACAAATAGGAGGAGAAGGGACAGGAATGAAACTGTCCACCCTTTTTGAAGATTGTTTGCTAAAAGACTAAAGGAGAAAGTTTGAACTAGTTTTCTATAATACCTTTTTTGTTTAGAATTAAAAAGTTTATTTTTATTTATTTTATTTTTTATTTTAAAGAGAAAAAAACAGAAAAATCAAGAAGCAAGCAAACAAACAAAAACAACAGGAAAAGCAAAATTATGACAACAAGAACAATAAAAAAACAATGGCGATGTAAGATTTCGTGTTCGCCTTCTGTTGTTCTATGTCTGGAAGGGCTGGAGGCCCACAGGAAGTTTACCGTGTCTTTCAGTGGGGCCGTGAGCCATTTCAGTTCCCAGCTATATACTCCCTGGATAGGTCATGAAAAGTTAAAAGTAACTAAACCAACTACAAAGAAAAAAGGTTAATGCAAAAACAAATCACTAGGGAAAATCTGAGGGACCAGTATAAGACATTTACCACAGCTTTTGGTCACAGTCTGTAAAATGACTTGTCTTTTTTAATTTTTAAATTAATTTCTTTTCTGTACAAACGATAAATCCTTAATTAATTTTTGGATCACTTTAATGTAACTGTCATGAGTTCCGTAGCAGAATTCATTTAAGAAACATAACTCAGTTATTTACTTAAGAACAAAATATTTATTTCAAATGACTGTAATTCATCATGTAATAATATATTCTGGAGCTATGATATTTCAGAGCCATATATGTGTATATATGGGTATAAGTGGAATATGTATATTTAACAATTTTTATTAACTGTAAAATTTTTGTCCCTTATTTGTGTCCATGACAAGAATTTAAAACAGTGTAATTTACATTGAAATTCTTCTTTTGGACCATGTAGTTTTCTCTCAGAAAGCACGCATATGTGATGCTCAGCATTGCTCCTATGGATTGTAAATAATTTATATATACCAATGTCAGTTACTAATCTCTACCAAATAAGTATAATTTACATAATACATTACTGCTCAGACACCTTTTGAAGAAGCTTTAAATTTAAGGTGTGCAGGTGATGAGGATCCATTGTGGAATCTTGAAGAAATAATGAGGCTAATGTTAACTGATCCAGATGTGAGTTGGACGGTCATCTCTCATTAATTTGAAAGCAGTTCTGAGATACTCCATTCATTCTTCTCACTTCATTAAAAAGCCACTCTCTTTAGACATCCTTGTGTGTCAGCTCTGAAAAGCGGGGTTAGAGAAGGATTCTGAGGAACTTTCCAGCGCCCTGTATTCTGCAGTGTGAAGCCCAGATTCCACCTTATTTCCACTGTAGAGGACCTTGCAGAATAGTGCGAAGAAACGTTGCACACCAAAGATGGAGGGGGAAAGATCCTGTGTAGTCAGCTGGAAAGTGATTGAAGTAATTCTGATAAAGCTCACATCAGCTGCCACATTTGATAACTACTTTTTAAAAGTGTTTTCAGTCACAACTAAGCAAATACTTCATTTTTCAGAATATACAGTACGTTCATGCCCATGGTTTTATGCAGGACTGTGGCATTATATTATTTTGTGAAAACAGACATCTCTCCTAAGCATTCAAATTCAATTTTAAATTCTCATCATCCAGTACATCTTTACTGACACTGTAACTAAAATCTGATTATTTTCTCAAATGCTAATACACATTATTTATATTGATTTAGGTGTGTTGGCATATTTTACCATGAGTGTTCACTTTCTCTATCTGTGCCCAAAACACTGGCTTTTAAATTATACTGGAAGCTTTTGAGAATGGGTCATCTTCAAGCGCCTCGTAGGCTCAGTTTCTACGTAGGACTATATTTAACACGGTTATAGGCAAGTCATTTCTGATCAAGCATTTCAGTTTCATGGATCTTGATCCTAAAAGAGCCAGTATTATTTGCCTTTTCATTAAAAAAGCAGAGTCTTGGCAAAAACAAGCATTAGATAAACACTTGTGGAATAAACTAATGAATGGTTTTAAATTATGTGTGTTATACGGGTTCTGATAAAAGCTGAGATTCCTCTGGGTTGTAATCTAGAAAAAAGATGAAGAAACATGGAGGTGGGTGTTCAGGAGAGATGGAAACGCTGGGACAGAATGGGAAGTGTGATAACTGCTTCTCCTTTTCTTGGATTTCCTTATTAGTGACATACACAGTGGACTCAAGCAAATAAGACTGTGTACAATTAGTGACCTTCCAGGGAGAAACTGGTAAAAAAGAAAGAAAACCAAAAGAAAAGGAGGAGCTGTACACATGTAGTTAGGTCTTCTCCAGTAGCAAGCAAAGCATAGAGAGGAACATAACCCATAGAACGCAGCTCTGGTATTGGTGAAATTTTTGTTCTATGGTTTAAGTGTTTACAAATAAGAACAATAGTAGATTCTGTGGATGCCTATTTTTACAACTCCTTAACCTCCTTAACAGATTCTCTACTTCACTGAAAAATTTTCTGGAATGTTAATGGAGCCAATAGGAAACAAAATGAGGCATATATGTGGTGCCACCCTCCAACGGTGGGCTGGGCAGGCCAGTAAATTTTTATCTGACCCTCAAATATGTAAGAATTGACATGTGGAGTGACAAGACACAGAGAGCTCTTTCCTTATTTCAGCTTCTGACCTTGTTACCGGAAAAGGTAAAGTAAAATAAAAGTAAAATTACAAAAGCCAAATTTTAACATATAGCTAATCACATTTTCACTAAGTAATGATTCCTTAAGAAATGAAAAAGCAACTGTGCTTTTCATTAAAATTTGAATCTCAAAATGCTATTATCATCAAACTTCCCTGTATTTTATTAAAGGATATAGTAAATGGGAATTTAATTGGTGATTTTTTTTACCATCATGAAGCATTGAAGAAGATACAAAATCTAAGACAAGTGTTTTTAATAAACTACAGCTATCTATTTTCAGTAAAGCTAGAGATATTAATTTTATAATGTCATTTGAATAATGTGAAATTTTATAATATCATTTGTATTTCTGAAAGCTTGACATTGTGGCCTACACTTTATTTGCCTTGAAGGTTTGAATTTGTGCTAAAATTGTTGTTGGTATTATGCTGTCCTTCAAATATACAAGTGTTTGAATTCTAATCCTATTGGGGGAAAATGACCCCAAATTGCACATTCATATCTTTGAATACATTTTATTATAATTTAATTATTTTAGAGCCTGTTGTGCAAAATGGACTGGAGAATTTCAAGCCATTGTCAAGGCAAACAAACAGCAGGTAGTCCAATCATACAAAAAGTAATATAAGGTATATTTTGTTAGGCAACAGAATAAGGAATTTAGAGGCAATACATTCTTCATGTATAAAGTAGACTACTAGCACATTGAAAACTAAAAGTGTAGTATTTTAGGATGATTTAACATATCAAGACTTTAAAGTAAAGGATTCAGAGTAGAAGCTATGCTACCTATAGCTTCTACCATAGCCCACATTTTTATTATTTCCATTAATAAAAACATCTAGATTATATAAAAAGCTAATGTGTAATTTACAAAGGTTTAGAATATTAGATATGACATTTCTTATCTTAACCCACTATAAACATTAATGCATATTCCAGCTTGTTTTTTTCCATCAAATTATGCATGATGATAGTACTGAAGGCAGAAAAGATGGTAAAGAATGCATCTCACAGAAAGCTTTCCCATGCTTTCAAAATGCTCACAAAATGTCAGTTGCATTTAAGTGCTATGGAGTGCTGATATATAAGAAGCAGAAGCAGCCACTTGCATTGCATACTGAAGTGCTTTTTGTTTGTGTATATTTGTACAATTGCATAGTGATCAAAACTGTCTAAAATAACTGAGACTCTTTGGTCAATACAGTGTGCAGATTCTACTGTACTGGAAGTCAGCATTAGGCCCTATGGTTATGCACTCATCTTCACCCACAAAAACAATATAAAAAACAAAACTCAATAACTATTACTGGTCATTATGAGGATTTAGATTCCCTTTGTCTCTTGCTGTTACCGGGTAAAGTGACAAATAGAAAGAGGCTGGCCTAGTCAGTAATCTCATCCTTTCTTCTGTATTTTTCCACTAACACTACTATGGTTTAACAAAAAGCAAAGTCAAAAGAATATCGTCTAGATAACCATAGACAATAGGTTCTGCAGATAATCGCAGATAATAGTTCTTATTGCTAAATACTTGTTTCCTATAAAAACAGGATTTAAAACATGGGAATAGTGTGAGGGCTAGGTTTAAGGTTAAATTTAGATTTAGGTTTAGGTTTCAGGTTAGGGCTAGTGTTAGGTTTAATTTAGGGTTAGTGTCCCGTTACTGTTAGGTGTGGGGTTAGGGTTCAGGTCAAGGTTCAGAAAAGGTAGAAGCCAGGGCCTCACACATGCTGGGACGTGCTCTACCACTGAGTTATGTTCTCAGCCCTGCGCTGATACTGAATAGGTACAGCTAGGATAATACAGTTTGAAAAAACCCTCAAAACCTTTTTTTTTTTTTCCAAAAAAAGTTTTAGTTCTTTAAATAGCTAGATTATTGAGTGGGATTGAACTTGAGAAAGATCTTGCATGATCCAACTGTTGCTTCCGAAAAAAGGAGACCAAGATGCTTCATACATAGAAGGTGGGAGCTCAGCTAAGGACTGCCGATAATGCTTCCTTTTGAATGTCCAGTTCTTTAGGACATCGTAGAGAAAGCATCTGTGACTATTACAACTACTTCGTGAAAGGACCTTTCTCCTGACTAATAAAAATGTGAGAAACTATAATATCTTGAATGGTTTTGAGTGGATTATGACCAAAAACATAAAGCTCCCACAATAGATTCTCCTAGTCTATTAATTTAGTTGGTATTTAAAGAGATTTAGGAATTAAATAAATCCCTGAGCAAACCTAATTATAACAGTTGAGTCACACATGATGGCACATGTCTGTATTTCCAGTGCTCTAGAGACAGAGGCAGGAGGATTGTTGGGAGTTCAAGGTCAGCCTTGGCTACATAGTTAGTTCAAAACCAGTCTGAACTATTACATAGTGAGACCCTGCCTTAACACCCACCACCCCCCAAAAACCAAAACCAACTCAAAACAAAACAAAAAACCTGAATACAATATGACAAATACCAAACACAGAAAATTATTGATTCCTCCAGGCCATACTTTAACCAGTGGGATCTGTCCATATGGCATCTTACTGTTAAAGAAAGAGCCATAGGGAAGAGTTGACGGGAAAAGGTTTTCAGTAGTCTTGATGAATACAATCAGTCATGACATGCATCTTTTCTCCCAAAGTTTTTCTATCACCCATACACCTGCACTTCTTCAAAATAAGTCACCATGGATTTTACTGCCTGTTCTAAATATTTTTGTTTTCAAATCAATTGGGCATAAAAATCATTTTAATATGACCTTGAATGAGGGTGCCTAGTGTAGGTGGACCTGTGGAGTTCTCACCGCAGCTACCTATATGGACAGCTGAATGAAAAAAACTAAGACGAAGTAACTAGCGTTTGCTGTATAAGAAATCCACTGAATACTAAGTTTTCTTTAAGAATTTTAGTGTTCACAATCAACATAGATAATGAATAATTGAGTAACTAAATTATGTTACTGATTTTCTCCATGTATTCACAAATGTACCATAACAGCTTTAAAGACAACTCTAAGTATCAATACCAAAAATGACTTAGATTCTTTTTTCATTATTTTTTAGTGTCTTAGGAAGTTTCAACTGAATTGTAATTCAAATTGTTACAGCTGTGAGTATGTAAATGTAGGAAATCTTTGTATATCCACATTTGCTAAACAGCTTTTATTAAAATTACTGCTAAATATTTGGGCAAAAGTAATGACACATTTTACAGGTATCCAGCCTTATATTTAGGGTCATGAATTGTTTGAGGTTTTGAGTCAGATCAAATGGAAATGCCAGTACCAAGTGCAAACAATGGAGAGGAGGTGCTGGCCTATTCCTGACCAGTGCTGAATCTGTCAAGTAAGGACCTAGAAATGTAACGCTTAAAGTATTCTGAGTCGCATCATACCTGGGTAAGAATTTCCCTCAGCCCTTACAATCTCCATTATCTTCCACAAGTTGTTTTAACTTTGCTGGTATATTAAACTGTGCAAGGTACATGGTCAGGTTTATTTCACTAAAAGATCACTGTAAACTGTGGAGAAAGAACTGAAGGAGCTAGAATGGCAGCTAAGAAAAGAGGGCTACTGTGTTAATTTTTGTTTATAATGATTTAGATGTGTAGCACAAAGGCACGCACATGTAGTGGAGAGTTGCCTATGTATTCTTCAACCAGGCTTCCATAATATTAAAAATTTATACAAAAATGATAATTTATAATATTTGAGAAGTTATCTTTGATACAGTAGTGCTAGTAAAACAGGATTTATTTATAGTGTAACAATTTTTTCTCACTAATATGCTTTTTCTCTTTTAGGATCCAATCCAGAATATCATATCTGGTTTAATACAGTTTGTTTATATTATATATAAAGTTTTTCTGAGTGGGCCAGGATAGTATCACTGAAGATGAGAGGAAGCAGATAGGAATCATATTTTAAAGCTAGAAACAGTGACCTAGGTTTCTGAATAGATGGCAGTCATAAAGCACAAGGAAAAAATCTTGGATTTCTAGCTTGAAAAACTGAGTGGATTGTAAAGGCTTTTGTTCACAAAGAAAGATGGCAGAGTAAGATGAAAACATGTTTAAAAAGAAACTTAAGTCTCATTTTAGACTTACTGAGAGGTGACTATATACAATAATACATGTAAAACCACAGGATGTGTGCTCAGTAAATGATAGAGGTCTTAGGAATGGCACCGTCAGTAGCATCACTGTCCTTATCAGGAAGGGACTTCATGTTGCTTCAACAAGGCATCAGTGAGGGGCGTCCCTGTGCAGTGTCATACTCTGTCTTCAAACTGTTTTCAGGTAGGCAAGAAATAGAACCTCAAGATTCTCATTCTTCCGTTTTCCAAATTTAGGTTCTAGCAGGAACACTCCAGTACAAGGGCCTTCAGAGTAAGAGGGAAAGTTGAGAGGTTTCCATATAACCTGGGCAGCTATAAATGGGCTTGAAATATTAAGAAAATGAAAGAAATTTATTCAGATGAAAGGAATGGTCGAAAATGAGATGGGGTAAAGCAAATTTGGGCCATCATGAGAATTTGAATACTAAATATTTGTAAATTTTTCCATAAAAAGGAAAGATTACAAAACTCTATGACATCAAAATTCTGATCAGTGGAAAATCTATTCCAAAATGATAATAGAATTTGGATCTCAAGAATCTTTGAGTAACAATAGTATCCAGTGTTCAGTTCATTCCCAACCATAATGCTCTTCAGAACAACAATAATAGGTTCACTAAAGATGAAAATGTGAATTTAACAATCACTTTAGATTTCGATAGAAATATTAACAGACACTGAAAAAATGCCTAAGGGTGCTTTAAATTGTCACTTATGATGTGCCTCACCTGTGAGCATCTAAAACCAATAATTTTTTTATGAGAGAAAATGATAAGACTACAATGTTAAAAACTGTCTCCTATGCAGAATGGGATAAAGTATTTTATTTAAATCCTGATATGTTTTGTTTAGAGGAAATTAACAGAAGTTAATTTTAATTGAGCTTAAAAAATGGAGCATTGTAAGGTAAGACATGGTGTATCTATTCCTAATGCCATTAGAAATGTTCTCAGTATTTTAAATAACCAAATGATGCAAACTTTGTCAATTGCTGGATTGTACGAGCATCAGCATGTACATAGCCTTTCTGTCAAGGACAAGCTATTATGAATAGAATTGTGTGCTATGGCAGATTCACCCTACAGTTTCAGAAACTCTCAAAGAGAGATAATAAGGCAATTTTTGTGTGACATTGGACCACTGAGCATGGTAACCCACATCTGTAACCTCAGTACTGGGGGGCTGAAGCAGGAGGATTACATAAGTTCATGGTCAGCTTGGTTTACACACTCAATTCAAGGCCAGTCAGAACTACACAGTGGGACCCATCTCAGAAAACAAAACAAACAAAAATAGTGATGTTGGATGTGAAACCAGGAAGTAAGTTGCATTCATATTAAGCTAATAAAAATGGAGCAGAGCATGATGGTGCAAACCCATCATCCCAGTTCCTTGGGAAGCTGAGGCAGGAGGACAGTTTAAACCTGGCAATTCGAGACTAGACTAGGCAATGCAACGAGACACCCATCTTAAAAATATTCTCCAGGCATATTACAAATATGCTCTTATTTTACCAACTGTGAGGTGGAAAATGAGCACACATACACTGGCAAAAGGAAATCAAACAAGTGAGAGAAAGTGCCTTCAAGGTATAAAAAAACCATAATCATAGTTTCCTAGTACTGACATTCTCAGACATAATAAACATTACCTAAAATGGTTTAACCGCATAGTCCTGAAACAAAGAGCTTTCAGCATATTGTTAGTAAGTGTACAGAAAATAATGAGTTAATTTAACCTAGCTTTTAAAGTATGATTTTACATTAAATATAATCTCTATGAAGAGATAGATATGACTTGTGTCTAGATGTCACCCCAAACCCCATGCAGTCATAATGGAGCTTTTGGGGTTATTGGATCTAGGGTTTGCACTGCTGGGATTGATTGAGGGTGCATGCTGGGATTAAGGCTGTGGGTGCTGCCCGTCCTGAGGGCAGGCAGCCTGGGTAAGGTATAAGGGACAGAAGGAGCGGTGGTTGCAGCTTGTCACCTGTTGCTTATTGCTGCTGCTGCTTGTTTCCTGCTCTGCGATGTCCCTCTGCCCTGTGCCACCCCGCCTTGGAGTCAGCCAAGGACGAAGCAACCTCTACAAACTGTGATCTAAATAAACTTTTCCTTCTTTAACTTTTATGAGTGTCGGGTATGTTGCTTCAGCAACAAATAAAAGTAACCATATACACAAATATATAGATACACACACATATATATGTATATATTGTTTATATATATACATATGTATATTCATATATATTCTGGAGCTGTTCGTATTTTATTATTCTGAGAAAACTCATATATGCTAAGCAGTAGAGAATAATAAAGTTTAGGGCATTCACCAACAAAGGAATGTTGAGAAAATTAGTATTTTCATTTAAACTGAGAATGATAGAATGCAAACATGAATCCAATTAGTACGTTTTGTCTTTTAACTGCAGCCCCTGGGGAGAGACGAAAGGCTGTTGAAGGCTGACTTAACATACTTATATAGTTAAATGATGATTAAAAATATAGTTATTTAAAATGTTCCTTCTCCTTTCTCATCTGCAGTTACTTAATTGTGCTAGTGTGTTTTGAAATAGTGGTTAACTATCCTTTGGTTTTCTTGTGCAGACACAGATGTCACTGAGCTAAGTGAAGCATCTACTGTTTTCCCAATATGGATAATACTAAAGTAGAAATAAGAATAAAAACCTTCAATAATGTATATAGCTTTATTATGTCTTCCAAAAAAGTAAAAATTTGAACGTATGATTTTGAATGACTTTGACATTGCTAATTGTGATACTGATAGCTATTCTTCTCAGTTCTACCACTCTTAGTTCTGCACCAGTGTTTTCCCAAGATATGTATTTTTTTATGTATAATGAGATATTCAAAGTCCACCTTAAGCAAGGACTCCTGAAATGCTGAAGAACGTGGACATTCTCAAGTTTCAGCTTCTTCTTCACAGTTTTTTTTTTTTTTGCCTTAACCTCAAATCAACTATTAAATATATAGAATAGCAAATTCTGGAAATTATTTAAAGAAAAAGATTAACCACAAGTTTTCATTTAGAAGTCTTGTATCTGGAGAATCACTGAAAGACATAGTTATAATAATTCAAACATTTGTAGCTTTTGAAAAGGGGTCTGAATTTAGAAAAATGTCCATGTGTTCAAACAACTATATGTGAAATTATTAAGCACTCCTTTTGCAAGAAAAAGCATCTCATCATTTTGGTTTGAAATAATCACCATAGCATACTTAGTGTAAACAAATGGCATGTCTAACAGACTTGAATTCCAGCTTCCTGGTACTTGGCTGTATGGACATCTTTATCCATCTTTGGACTGGTTCATGATTATATACATGCAATCCTTTTGTGGTTTATAGGGAAGCTCCTACTTTCATTGTTATGAAAGAATGGTTAAAATTATGCTGGCTATTCTGCTGGAGATCAGGTTTCTCTAGAATACTCTGCTTTTACCTTTCTGTTATGTGTTCTATTAATTCATAAATAGCAAATCTATAGGAGTTAGCAATATTCAGCACTTTAGAAGATACTATCTTTTTCACATAAAACTATTAGGTACGTGCTCAGGGGTTTAGCTTAGTTGGCAAAGGTCCCACTCTGTAAACGTGAGGTTGTGAGTTCCATCCCAGGGACAGCAAAAAGAAAAAAAAAAAAAAAAGCGCCAAACTATTAGGTATAAGACAACCACTTTATAAAGGAAAATCTTAGCTATTTTCAGAATAATCAATGCAGGTATTTCTGTTGAGAAATTTCTTAAATATTTATATTTGGTCACATAGTTTAGATGTAATGTCAGAGATTTAGTATAAGAATGATAGACCCTATTGATCATACCCTACTTAGATCTACTTATGGATTCTCTACACTCCATTTCTGAGACAGCAGAATATCACCCTGTTCTCTAGCAGTACTAGCTCTAACCACAGTCACTCTAACTTACTTCCAAAAACATTTTTTTCCACAGCAGCCAATATGAAAAATGAAAATCAGATCAGCTTTTTCCTGGCTCAAAACCCTTCAACAACTATTTATATTCTCTTAGAAATGCCAAACTCTTCAATAGAGACCAGGATCCACTGTACAACCTCTGCCTCCCGAACTACCCACCTCCCTCATTTATCATTCTTCCCTCATTTACCAAGCTCCAACAAGATATGCCTTCTTTCTTTTTAAAGTTATCAGTGATATTGTTGAGAAAAAGTTACTCTGGGTTCAAGTGCCTCATCTTTCTAAGGGTCTGAGACTCCAGGATTGCAACACCTGCTTTACATTAATTTTTTAAAATCCCGAAGTTGGTTCTCAGCTGAGGATCTTTTCCGTGTTCCCATGACAGAAGGTATCTTCCTCTAGTACGAGTAGGGTCTATCTGTTCATCCCGAATTCTAGCTTTAAAATACTTCCATAGGGAAACTGCCTCTGACTTCTCTTACAAATTGGGGCCTTGTGTACTGCAGTCAAATAAAACACCATTACGTTTTTCTTCAGAGAAATGAAGACAGCTGTCAATTGGCATGGGTGTGATTACCTTCTCAATATATGAATTAAATTGTAAGTTCATGGAGGACCGACATGATGTTTGCCTGTTGTGCTTTAACTAATTTTCTCAGAGCTTAGCATATGATTTATGCTTCATAAATATTTTTGCATGAATTATTCAGTGAAGAAATGAAAGGTAAAACCTAATCAAATGCACAGTGACCACTGGAAGGAGCAGCACTGAGACAAACAGCTGGCTTGGGGGCGTCTATGAGCAGAGATCCCTACACCACAGCAATGCGCCAAGGGCGGCTGCCTCCTGGAGACACATCCGGCTACGAACCAGGATACAGCCCCCTTAAAATGACCTGATCCATATTTCAGCTTTGATTCTGTGTTCACCAACTAATATGCTATGTTCACTTTTTATTTCCTTGTTATTTTTTCAGAAGAAAAAATACTGAAGTTAATCTATTAATTCTGACCTGTGACATAGATTTCACTGCAAAATATTTATAATTCGGTTTGTGTATCTGTGCTTTAGTATTTGAGTTAATAGGAGTCAAGCTCATATAAATACTTCTTTCCTGGTAGACAGAACAGACAATAAAACATTAAAGAAGACAGGATATTAAAGAATGCAATATATTCAGGGTTGTGGCAAATTTTAATCTGATACAAATAGAAAGCTCAGTTCTAGAAACATTTAAAAAATGATGTGTAGAAAGGACTCCAAATACACAGGACAGAAACTAGCAACAAGACAGATACGGCGCTAAGAATTAATAGCCAAGGCCTCGGGAATGAGCGGAGCCGAGCAGGGCAGGACAGAGGCCTGCGCGCCCCTGCCGGCTGCGGGGGGACGCTCGGCCGACACCAGGGTGGCGCCCCGGCTGCCGGGCACACGGAGCACAGTGGGCCTGAGACACCAAGGCCTCCAGTAGCTGAGGCATCAGGGCCGCCTGTGCCGCGTAGTTTTCTGTGGCTGCAGCAAAGGAAAACAACAAAAGTCCTCCAAGAGAAGCAATTTATTAAGAAAGAGCTTGGCTTGACTCACAGCTCTGCAGTTTCCGGCGGGTGCTCTTTTGGTTGTGCAGAGGCAGCACCTAGACGCAGAGCATGTGGTGAACGACAGCTCTGCCCACCGACAGCTGGCAAAGCAGAGGCTGAGGAAGGGCCAGGCCTGCAGGGCCCGGCAGGAAGCTCAAAGGCTGTCCCGAGGCCTCGGCTCCTGCAGGCGCCGCGACTCACGAACCTTCAGGACCAGCATCTCCTGGGGCTGTCAGAGGCCGAGTCACTGCACCGCCTACTGTCCCAGGCCGGACAGGAAGGAAGGGAAATTTGGAGCTGGCCGGATGTCCTGTCGAGTGGGAGTGGAGTTCCCAAGTCAGTGCGCATTGCAATGAATCCTTGCGCTCCACTCAACAGCTGCGTGGCTTTGCACAAGTGGCTACAAGTATTTAACCATTAGGTTCTTTTTTTTAAAATGTGAAGAATAATACACCTTGTAAGAGTTAAATGGGTTTTTTATAAGTAAACATATGTTTATTCTATGTATATGTATATATTCAGTCTATGGAACCAAATGCCCTCTGATAACTCTATAACCGTGATCTAAATAGCACGAGCCCTGTGGAGTAAGTACGCACAAGTAGACGTCGGGTGTCAGATGAATGGGACTGAACTCTCCAGCTGGGCATCGTGACTGAAGAAGGTAGATTTCCAAGTCTAAAGGGTCGTCGAGATCTGTCCTATCATTTACATAAGATAAGTTCTATTGGCAGATAAGATTAGTAATTCAAGATGGAAGAAAGAGGAACTATCACAATTAACTTGTTAGAATCCAAGTAACTTATTTACATTTTTCAAACTTATTTTGAGAAAATTCAGTTAATAAAACTTACTAGAATATTGTTAGCAAAGCAATTTTGAAGCGTGAGGAGTAACATTCTCTGTAAATACAGATGTTATTTCATATTAAAATTAATTATGGAAGCCAAAAATCCACCTTCTTTATGAAAAAAATTCAATTCCTTTTTCAGAAGATTATAGTTAGACTTTAGCCCCCACAAAATTTTACTGTTATTACTTTAAACATTGCAAAATTATGTGGAAAGACAAAATAGACCCCTTAACATATAAACTCACAGAAGTTCAATTTAAGTAAAAAAAAAAATTATTCAGAAAAAAATCTAGTCAAACAATGAACCTTCTTATTGTAAAATTTGCTAAACCTTCCCTTGAAGTACATTTGTTTGTCGATGACAGAAACCAAAGCCTTGCACATGTTACGCAAGTGTTTTACTGGTGAGCTATGTCATCAGTGATTAAGTACAAGGATTGTTAAGGCACCCACATTAATCACTTCAAAGTTACAACTTCTTAAAACAGTTTGCTTTATTTTCCTAATAAACTACAGCTACTTATAAAACATTATATTGTGGGTTAGAGAGGGTGAAACAGTATCAAGAAAAAAAATATTTTCTTTTACTTAAGGGGAAGAAGTGCTAGTAGGAAAACACTTTTAAGGTATAGTCTACAAATTCATGAGAAGTGGAGAATGCATGGAAGGTGGATTTTGAAGATTCATTTTTGATGAGGGTCCTATGGTAACTCCATGAATTTACCAGCTTGTTTTTTTGCAATGACAGGGTTGATATGGAATACGCATATCTCACATCATTGCATTAAGCAATGGCTTCATGTTGTATGCTTGAACGGTCTCAGAAGACAGTCCAGAGGATGAGATAGGGCAGATTATTAGTCTGTGTATGACTGAATGTTTCAGTCTCATTAGGTGAGAGGCTAGAAGAGGCTGTCTGCCCGCCTACCACTCCTCTATGTTTGTTAGCGTATACTCAGAATCTTCATATAGGTAGAAGCAATAATAAATTCTATAAATGAGTAATAGCGCTAGAAATCTGCACTATGATGGGATAATTTACCTCTAGTGGATATAAAATAATATATGGTTGCTTTGACCACAACAAAGAATATGAGACTCTAAAATTGAGTTTTTTCTTTTTTCCTCAGAATTACATCTGTCTGAGTTTCATTACAAATTGTTCCCTTTGAAGTTATCTATTGAGAATGTAGACCTAAAAAATCTGGGAAAAGTATTAGAATTGGAAGAAGCTCAAACCAGAAGTGCTACAAAAAGATAGACGTAGCATTAACCATATGATTAAAAGTAAAAACCTTGAGTCAGTGGCATTCATGACAGTACCAGGTACATGGACCTGATTTACAGATGTAGTTTGTTGTCTTTAACACTTTTGTCAGTTCATTCAGGCCACACTTGGCTCCCGAGGCATAAGCAGGAATTTGTCCCTTCATTAAGAGAAGCTGTTGACTTGCACTGTTGCTTACATTGATGCTGATACTGGAACAAGTGAATCTTCTAATAGGGGTCTATGTCTCGATTTCAGGACCCCTTCACCTGTCAGGTGACTGCATCCTCAGAGAATTAGTGAATATAAAAGGTAAGAAATGGCTCTAGCAAAGGAGAAAGCAGAGGCTGAGGAGACTGAGGTGCCTTTCTTTAAAGTAACCAATAGATTGCCTTATTTTGTTTTCAGTAGGTAAAATTCTGCAGATTTGCACTGAACTAAGGTTTGAAAGAATGGAGGAGTCAGATAATGAGTTTTGTTACCCCAGTTTATTCAAGGAAAATTAGATTACATTGCAAACAGGAAATAGGTACCAGAGAAAAAGTAAAAGAAGAGAAAAATTTGAAGGTGCACAGAAGGATGATGAGAGCTGAATCTCAGTGTGATTTCTATTTTAAACTGTCTATAATTTAACTCTGTCCTCATGGAAAAGCAATAATATGCAAGCCTGTGTCCTACCATCTTACTGCAATCTGCGTTGGAATGAAATAAGATAAATACTTTTCCTGAAAATATATTTCTTAAATTTAATGCACTTGTTTTCATTTCAGGGAGCAGAAATTGATATATCTTTAGTGTTGAGTAAACATAAAATGTTAATTCATTAAAGTTAGAAATAAAATTAATTAAGAGCCATTAAATTGAGACAACAAGACTGTAGTGGCTCTCTAACATTCTAGTGGCATCCAGTGAGATTTTAAAAACCAGGAAAATCAACTTTGACAGCATAATAGATATTTGTCTTGTTTGGTACCTAAAAACAGAAGCGAAAGTGTATTAAGAAAGAAGGAAACTTGAGTAATATAAATACAGGCACTTAGTCACAAGAAAAGCAGTTCTTCAGTGTCAATGACCAATGAAATCACAAAGCACTCTGTCACTGGCTGTGCACAGCAGATAATTTTGTGTGTCATAAAATGCAGAAGACGGACACATTTCAAAGGTTTTCTTTGGAAATTTGATGGAGAACTGTAAAAAAGACTGAGCATAAAGTTTGGAATTACTGCTTCAGTCTACTTCTTATGTATATACACATCACACAAATCACAAAACACATATACAGATAAATAATTGTTATTACTGTTTATTTTTTTTGTCAATTTAAAAATCCCAACTGGCATATTTTTAGGCACATGACCTATTGTCAGATTATCTGGGTTCAAAGTTGATTTCAACAACCTCTCTGAGGTATCTGGGCAGGGGATTCTAACAGAGATCATAGTAAAAACAAACTCACTGTAATTCTATAAACATTGATCTAATCAGTTTATTACAATAAAATATGCTTACATGTTAACAGCAGTTACTGAGCACATTAAGTCATATACATTTCAAATATTGGTACTATGATTTTAACTAGAGATAAATACCAACGATGTGTATCATTGCTGTGATTTATGACTGCTGCTACTGACCTTGACCACACTGTTTGCCAGGTTATTTCTGTAACATAAAGCTCTCCTATATATGCTCTTTGAAAGAAAGTAACTGTGTACAGTCCTCACTGATCTTTGTAATATCTCTAATAGTTCTATGTGTGAAATATTAAGTTTTGAGTGACTCGTAGACAATCATCAGTAATGGGGGAAGGACAGGAAGAAGGAAGGGAAGGAGATAAGGAGAGAGGAAGAAAGGAGGGAGAAAATGTTAGAAGCATGTAGCTTCCAATTGTGACATTTAGATATCTTTTGAAAATCTTGAGAATGATTAAATTTCACAAATATTTAATATAAAAAGAAATGTCAAGCTAGAGAAACTTCCATTAGTAAGTTTGAGGTTGCATGTGGAGAAAGACAAAATAATAGGTAAAGCAGCAAAAGTATAAGTATAAAATATTTATAAAATATAATATAAATTGTATAAATTAATAACTACTGAGTTCAAAACAGTAATCCTATCATAACAATGATAAATTAATTGGATAATGGAATTTGTTAGAAAAACAAACATGCATCAGTGCTTCTGCCTGCATATGCAAAGGACAGACATATCATTAGATTTAAATTTCTAACAAGCTGTACATTGTGAAAAGTTAAAAGGATACAATGTTCACATGTAAGAACTTGTTCTCAGAAAATATTGTCCAGGTTTATTAACAACCTCATTTAATGCATGCTTATAAAGGAGAATAAAGAATACATTCTTTTAATGAACAGAGATCACATTGCAAAGATTGTTAACTACACATTCAATCCTTTGCTTCTTGTTTTTACAAATAATTTATCATAATATGGGAAAAATTAAACTTTCAGTATCACCTGATTATTTTCTAGGGGTGAATATTGTTTCCAATTGTTTCTAGTGAAAACAAATTTAGAAGAAAAATTGAAAAAAATTTACATATATTGTTAAACCAAATATATATGCCACATAACTCATAGGTTTTCACATGGCATTGATTATCTTGTTAGAGCATGAATAGATTATTTTATTATTACATAGAGAATAATTTCTGAACCACAGCATGGAACCTACCACTCACTGTATCACATGATAACTGATTGTGTGAGTATGGTGGGAATGAGGGTGTGCAACTATTTTCTTTAGCCAAACAGTGAGATTTGAAGAATTTAGAAACTATTTTATTTACCTTTGATTCCCAGATAGTTTTTATTTGGAACATAGATGGTGTTGAATAAGTGCATACATTTAAAACTATTTTGTTCTAATGCAGGATTGCTGAAAAACTTTGGAAATACTGAAGAATTGGAGAGAATTTTTTAAGTGATAAGTAGAATTCCAAGTCAAATAGTTAAATTTCGATGTGTTTTCTTCTGTTTTTATAAAACACTATATACATACATATGTATTTATATAGCTATATGTTTACCTAATTTGAATTGCACAATAAATTCTGTTTAGAGCATCATTACATTGTTTAATATTATAGAAACTAATTTTATAGTATCATTAAAATAATTTAGTCATACTTGCAATGGCTATACAACACATACACACTATTTATTCAATGAGTCTTCCTTTTGTTAATTAATATTATAAATTAAAATTTCTCTGTATGTAATTTGAAGATAAAACAACGTGGTTTCAGAGTCTATAAGCACATAATTATGGACTTCAAAGAAGTGTTCAGTTGCTAAGATGCATTCTCTTTTGTTAATTTTTAAGCACGCATATAAATTTTGCAAATAGTAGAGCCAGCATAATGTTTGAGGAGTGAAATCTAAGGCAGTGCTCTCTCCTGCAGATCTAGCCGGACTCACAGGAGTCTGAGAGCACTCCTTAACTGCATTTCTCCTTTGCTGTACCCTACTGCTGAAGCTAGCACTATCAACTTTTTATCTTGGTAGTATCCTCAAAAATGCACTGTGTGAGAAGTATTATCCTAATTAAAATATTCTACTCTTAAAGCCTAACCTCTACATTCACATATAAAAAGCATTCTTTGTAAAAATTATTTCCCATTTTAAAATTATCTTTAAGTATCACTACCTGTACCATCAGGCCTGGGAGATTTTGCTGCATACTACTTGCAACATGTGTGCTCCTAAGTCCATGTTTTTCTGTTTCCTCCCTCAACCACATGACCTTCAGACAGACACCTTAAATAGAACAGCCAGCATTCATTACCTTTACTTCTTAGACTTTCATTTATTTCTAAATGTGACCAATATCATAGCAGTTCTCAAATCCAACATAAGAGGCACTGTGCTTGTCTCTCCTTTCTGCAACAGCGGTCTTTTTGAGCACCTCATGCAACCTCTTTGTCTTGCTTGCCCCCTTTAACACCAGCCCCATATACCTGTCTTTGTTTTCTTTAAGGTTATATCCTATTAAAGTTTTGTGTGCTGGTTTTCATTTTTATTTTTGTAGTGTCTTCTGCTTTTTTGGAATAGTAGCAGACAACAGGATTTAAAATAATAAGATGATATATTCTAAGTGCTTTTGGCGGAACACTTTGTTATGAACAGTGGGAAAAATAAAGGAAAACTGGATAATAACATAAAAAAAGAAATTATAGGAAAATATATTGAGTTGAGAAGGGGAGAGTAGGTTTGGCACATGTACTTGAAAGACCTGTATGTAGTACATTTGGGTGAGAGGTCCAGTAAGAAGCTGAAATATAATAGTTCTGGAAAAGATATTTTGAGTTAAGAATTTGCCAGTCATTACTATAAAGCATACATTCAAGTTGCCTATTTAATGACTAAACTCCACAATTCCCTTCCCAGTGGAAGAAAGAAAGGATAGAACTCTAGGAATCTAAATTTAATGGCTATGTAGGAAATCTGAAATCGAGACGCACCTGTTGGTTGATAATGACCTGAGAAATGAGAGACAGTGAATATTTAATTTGTTTTGTGTGAGATGTTGAGTGTCAGACATTTGAGACTTCAATTTTAGGGAAGGAATAGCACCAGAAATCTGATGCAATCACTTAATGGTGAGATCTAGGAAATTGAAGCTCTGAAACATTTAATGGAAAGCTTAATTTTCTCAAGAAATTGGGTGACATGGGAGTTAAAGTGGAATACAACTGGGAAGAAGTATTTTCTTTACTAACTAAAAAAAAGTGAAAAAAAATCTAGTTATCCTAGTTAAAATATTCTGCTCTTAAAGCCTAAACTCTACATTCACATATAAAAAGCATTCTTTGTAAAAATTATTTCCCATTTTAAAATTATCTTTAAGTATCACTACTGTACCATCAGGCCTAGAAGATTTTGCTGTATGGATTCTTACGTGTGAGTGAATAAAAAGCTAGTTGGTACAATGGAGAGCTTTTCTGAGACTGTTGATTCAATCAGTAGTCAGGTGACTTTTCTGTGGTTGATAAAATTATAAAAACTTAATACCATGGAGAAAAGAAATGTGATGCCAGAGGATTTAGGCAGCAGGAACAATGGGGACATGAGAGTGTTGGAAAATATTCTGAGTTTTATGTCACAGAAATACAGCAATTCCAAGTGATAATTAGGTCATAGAAGTCACTGAGCATGTGATTTGTGGATGCTTAGAATTCCAGGAGGAGGAGTTGTAAAGGGCTTCATGGTGAAGGAGAATGCAAAATACAAATGAACATGACTGTGATAAATAAAAGTCACACATTCTTCTAGTGATAGATTTTGACCTTTGATATTTTACCACAAAACAACAAAATTATACCACTCAGGCCAGAATCATAAAATCATAAAGTTTTAAAGCTGGAATGAGTATTAGAGATAAATTTATTGAACTGACATCACTGATAACTGAGAAAGTGAAAAAAAGATACAGATTATCTGAGTTTCCACCAATAGCAAAGTTAAGGCATGTAAATAAACTAGCACTTGGCTACGTGCAATTTAAATGAATCACACCTTAATGATACTGAAAAGCATTTTGTATTACGCAAAGGTTATCTGTGGAATTTGTTCCTTCTATAGAGCTGAAATTTTAATTCTTCATTATTCTGTATTCATTGAACTGGAAACATTTTCCTAGTCAATAATAAAAATGTTTACAGATAAAATATTTATATAGTACAGGCACAACTTGACTGATTCTAATGGATTGTACCATGTTTCAGTAATTTGTATTATATTTATAATTTATAACAAATGAAAATAGGTTCTTGAAACTCTTTAATGGCTAATATTGGAGTTTCACATATCACAGTGTTTTGCCCAACTTAACATTAATATGTTTATTTTCTTTTCACTGAGCTTAATGGGCTATAATTGTTAACTTAGTTTTGTGTGTAGAATCACATGATAGAATTGCCTTGTTCTGTCAGTGGGATTAATCAAGGCTCTGTCATCTTTTCTAAGACAAACAAAAATAAAGATTATTAAATTTTAAATGATTTGTCCTGCAGTTAAATAACTATATAAGTCATTTTCTTAAGTTTCTTAACTTCTTCAGCAGTTTTCTAATCTCGTTGCCTCAGATTTGGTGATAAAATTATAGATGAATGGATTTTAAGCTTTAAGATCCAAAAAAATTCATTTTAGTGCATATATCTCTTTTCTCAATAAACTGTCATTTGATTTAAACTTACATATTGATATTTGGTGCTTTCATATTCATGGCTACATGCAACTTACTTTTGGTTGTTGGAAATAATCCTAATGGGAAGTTTATCAAGTCAAACATATTTTTGAAAGAAAACACTATACAATAGCCATATATCACAGAAAAATACTGTGGGTTCATGCCCACTCTCACTGTGAAGTCACAGTGGATAGTGTTTATCGGGATCATGGTAGTGGAGGCCACACACAAAACCTGAAGCTTTAAGTCCCACTGAAAGCTTTAAGTTCCTGGCATGGTGTTGAGCAAGGTTTACTGGAGTCATGACTTTCACCATTACCCACCAAAAATGAACCCCCCATAATGTAAGTGGTGGCCATGTGGGACAGCGGAACTCGTACTCCCACCAGTAAAATGAAAACTTTTTCCTTTACATGTACATGAGAGGAGCCTAGAATTCCACCTCTGTCTGATTGGGATGAGATGGTGCAGGCCCTTCTCTGATGACTCAAGAAGGCTCAGAAAAGTTAAAACAAAGATGTTTAATTCAGATACAATAATATGATATGATTATGATATGTATAATATGACATAAGAAATTCAGATCTCAATTGAAGAATGAGCAAAACAAAATTCTAGAGAGATTTTGAGTAGAAAAAAGAAAAAAACAATACTGAGGTAGCATAGATGGCATTGACAAATAAACAGATTTTGAAGCACCCTGATACAAATGCTTCAGCAAGCACTTACATTCTTGCAAAAAAAAAAAAAAGAAATGAAATAGAAAATTTGATCAAAGAAATGGAAGGTATAAAAACTGCCACATAGAAATTTTAGAACCTAAAGTGAAAAATCATGCGAATAAAAGTCTTAATGGATGGGTTTAACTGCAGAATGAGGGAGACAAAAAAGATGAAATAAAATTGCCAAATTTGAATAACAGGAAAACCATACTGAATAAAAACAAAACAGCCAGGGCTGGGGATTTAGCTCAAGAACACAAGTGCTCTGGGAGGTAATGGTGAGGTTGTGAGTTTGATCCCCAGTATAAAAAAAAAATCCTAATGTGATATGTAAAAACAAAACAACCCATAACCTTAAAGGTACTGGGCTTTTTAAAAAAATACTATAGTGAGATATCTAAATAGGTCATTGGAAGGCTTAGAAAAGAGTACTAAGAGGGTGATGTTGAAAAGTATATTAAAAACACAAGCGATGAACATTTTACAGATATTACAAAAGGCATGAAATTAAAGATACAACAAAAGAATGAACCTCAAGCAGTATATATATATATATATATATATATCCAAAGAAGTCCACATGAGAATGCAATCCACTTTAATAGAAAACTAGAGACAAAGACAATATCAAAAAATAATCTGAGAAAAATGAGACTATAATCTAAGGAAAAGAAGAATTAAAGAAAACCACATCAGAAATAATAGAGAGCAAAAGGAATTGGCCCAATAGGAAGGAAACTTTTTCCAGAAAAAAGATATTCTTACAAATACATATTACTCTCGGATGAAGGAAAACAAAGTAAGAGAATATTTACCAGTAGATATTCCCTAAATAGCTAACTATAGGAAACTATCTAAAGCAGAAATGAAACGTTCAGAGAAGAAATCATTTAATTTCATGTAGAAAGGAAGAACAAACAAGAAGCCAATTCACCCTTCACATGAGCCAGTGGAAACCATGCATGGCCTGCAGGAGAAACAAGCCAATTCACTCTTCCCTTGAGTTGGTGGAAGTCAAGCTGAGCCTGCGAAGAGCAGCAAGAAATCATTTCTGCCTTCTCATGAGCCAACCAGGGCAGGCTGGAATACAGGACCTCCACCCCTGCGTAAGCAACCGGAGGACAGGCTAAGCTGATAGCATCTGAGGTACCAAAACAACTTAATGTTGGTATCGTTTGAATGACTTTGCGGGCCCAGTGTAGGTAGTCTGAGCATCTATGGAGAGGATAACAATATGCAATATAGCAAATGTGGGAGATTTCCTTCTGCTTTGGCTTTAAAATAAATATTGTTTTCATTTGTTTTGTTCCATTTTATTGTTTTGTTTTACTCGATGTTCTATTTTGATTGGTTTCATTCTGTTCTGTTTTGTTTGCTTTTATTAAGTTGAATGGGATGGGCAGCAATTTTGAAGATAACAAGAAGCATAATGGTAGCCATTGTTGATTTTCTATTATCCTGTTTTGAAATCTTGTATCACTTTCACTGTTTTGTTTTGATTGGCTTTATTCTATTCTATTTTGTTTGGTTTTATTCTTTTTAATATATTCTTTCGCTCTTTTGTTTTGATTGATTTTATTCTATTTTGTTTTGTTTCATTTCATTATGTCTGATGCTATGGACAACTATTTTGAAGAAAGCAAGAGATATTATGGTAGCCACTGTTGATTTCCTATTATTTTGTTTTGAAGTCCTGCATCACTTTCACTGTTTTGAATTTCTGATTAGCTTTATTTTGATTTTTTTTTGGTTAGGTCTTAATGTCTTTAAAATAAATCAATAAAAACAAAGAATATGGTCAAAATATGAGCAGATTCAATAAGCTTTCATTTTTGAATTTTTCTAATTATATTTGGTGGTTATAGCAAACATTATTGTAATGTATGATGCAGTTATAAAGGAGAGCAAATATTCAAAAAAATTATAAATGAGACAGGACACAACGATATAAAGGAAGATAAGATTTTTGTGTTACAGCAAAACTGATAAAATAACCTCAGTTTACTATGTTAATATGTGTTTTTAATATAATACCTGGAGAAACCAAACAAAAAGTACACAAAGAGTTATGTTCAAAAAATATTACAGGCAAATTAATGTTGAATGGTAAGAAAAGTCCCAGTAGATCATAGAAATATGAGGGGAGAAAAAAAATAGGAAAAAAAGGTTCAACTTAAACTCTAAAGTGTCAATTATTACTTTAAACATAAATGGCACAAGGCCCGCACACATTAGCAGAAGAAAATTAGGAGAGTGACTTAAAATTGTGACAACAGTATTCTTCTATAAGACACTCACTGGCTGTGTGACACATAGACAAATTGGAAGGCAAGAAATAACACAAACTGTAAGCAAATGGGAAAATGGGATATGAAAAGTTTAACCAGGTGAAAGCAGGAGTGGCCTTATGAAATGGTAATAACATAAAGTGGATTTCAGAGCAGAGATATTTACCAGAGTTGAGGGGTGTACTGTGTAATATTCAAAGAGTTAGTTTTCCAAGAAGAGAGCAATTCTGAGCAAGTGTTGGTTGGAAATGGCAGTTTTCCTCTCCTCTACTCTCACATCACAACAGTCAACACAGAGACGTCTACGATCTCAAGAGATGTGGGGATTTCTCCCAATAAGCAGTCAAACAATTATTTTCTGCAGCAGCAGACATTATCTGAATGCTTCTCTAATTCAATTTTCTTCTGGTAAAACTTAGAGATAGTCTCAGATCCTACAAATTGACGCCTCAGTCCAAGACAGTCCCTGCACCTGCTCTGAATGCCAGTCACAAACCTCCGTTTTTAAAAACTGTGCTTCAACTGGCTATGAGATCCCAAGGTTCTCCGTGGCTTAAATAATATACTTATGCAGTTGGCAGGACTCAGGAAACATGTTTGCTGTCTTATTACAAAGGATATAGTTGGAGAGATGCATAATGTGAAGCCTTTGAAGGGGCGCCACGAATTTGCACCTCCTAGGGCACAGAAACCTCCAGCAGGGTGTGGGGGGGCACTATGGCGTGTGTTATTTGCTTTTTCTTTTAGGAGAAAATATGTCAATGCATTTTTAAAAAATTAAAACCTCAGTATTCAGGTTTAATTGCAGTGTTTCCACTTTGCGATAAATAAGTGGATTTTGAGCTGTAGCTTGGGCACTCGTTTCTAGTTTGCCACCCCTGTGTCTCCCCGTATTTAGTTATCTGTGGGCTCTCCAAACCTTTGCACAGGCCTAACTAAAGCGTAGGCAACTGTGCTGATCTGTGATTGGACAAGAATAGACTGGATTGGGAAACACTGGCTGCTCTGCAGCATTTCTTCCTCCAGCATAGGCAAGACCACTGAAAGAGAAGAATGAGGAGAGAATGACGATGTTCTCTCAGACAAGATAAATCAGAAAACTTCTTCATGACCAGCTAAAGCAGGAAGTAGGGAAGATCAGCATCTGCCTGAAAGAAAGAGTTGTAAGCTGAAGATTGTGGTTAAAAAAAAACCCCAAAATATTTATATACCAGAAAAGTGCATCACATGACAAAGTTGCAAAAGATTTTAAGACCAAAACTGCTAGGAGAAGTGGAGAAATATAAAAGTCTATTTAGATAAGTCAGGACTTCGCTCTCAATAACTGATGAATCAGAAAGAATATAGAAGATCTCAGTAACACCATCAAACAACAGAATCTAATTCAAATTTATAGGACAATCCAAGCAGCAGCAAAACATGCGTTCTTTCATGCCCTATAGAATACATTGCAAGCGACATCATACTTTTGGTAACAAAACAAACTCTGCAAGCTTAAAAGAATTGTATTGAACAGATCTGTTTGCAGTCTCACTGCTTGAATGTCCACTTTGCGTGCTTTAATTTTGTAACTTGAACAATTATTTCTAAAAGGACAATATGTAATTTATCAACTAGTGATTTCATATTGTTTATCTTTTTTTGGAAATTCTGTAATATCTCCACCCTTTTTCTGTTTTTTTTTTTTCTCTTTAAATAAAAACATGTAGAAAAAGAATTGAATTTACACAGTATGTTCTTGGGTCACAGGGAAGTAAAACTAGAAACTATTAACAGACAGATAATAAGAAAATCTCAAAATACCTGAAAAGTAACTACTTACTCATTCAACAAACCCCCTGCCTCCCACCAGGAGTGAAACCGGATAACAAGGGTGAAATAGAGAAGGTCATGGGCGGGGCCGGGGGAGCTGCCTAGAGTGTGTTATGCTCACATCCGCGTCTGTTTAAATTAAACCCACGGAGATATACAACCAATATGTACTAAAAAATGTGGAAAAATCTAAATCAGCTATGGAAGACTCAAGTGACCTTTTGGAAAATATGTTGAATTGAAGGAAAATGAAACTATGGCTATCAAATTTATGGACCTAGCTAAAGCAGTGCTTAGCTGGAAGCCTCCAGTACTAAATGCTGTCAGAATAGAGCAAAAGTCTCAAATAGAGAATCCACGCTGTCATTTCAAGAATCTAGAAAAATAGGATCACCATAAAGTTGAAACATTCAGGAGAAAGGACTTGGTAAACAGTGCAATTAGATTAAGTTGAAGTTAGAAACACAATATAAAAATTCATTGAAAAATTTACCTGATATTTTTCAAAAAAATCAATAAAATGACAGACATGTAGCAAAACTAACAAAACAATTAGAAAAGATGTAAATTATCAATATCCTCAAAGACACTAAACATATAATAGCAGTAATAATGATAGCAAAAATAATTCACTACTATAAACATTTCATTTTACACTTATAAATTGAATAATTATTTAAAAAGAAAACACAAACTATCATAAAACATATGACATTAATGAGATAATTTTATGACAATCTAATTTTTCAGAAAACTGAGTTTATATTTTCACACCTCCCACAAAGAAATATGGAGGCCTAGATGGTTTTACTGGAGAATACCAAACATTTAAATGACTGACAGATAGTAGTTTTCCAAAAATGGTTTTCCAGAAAACAGAACAGTAAGGAACATTTCACAATTAATTTTATGAAAGTAGTATCACATTTATTGAAAAATCACAGACTAAAATAATATATATACATGTAATGACGATACAAAAATCCTTACGAATGTGATCTACCCTAACAGCAGGAGAAAGAAGGGCGAAGATCATATCAATCAATGCAGAGAAACCTTTTGACAAAATTCAATATCTCTAATGATAAAATAGGAATAGACTTGATAATGATCTGCAAAAGACCTACACTAACTTCATCGGCCCTCTGTGTACATGCCTGCATTTAACTGACTGATGATTGAATATATTTGAAATAAACGTCATTTGTACCTAGTATAGACAGTTTTTGTCAGTATGTCCAAAATAGTATAATGTCCTATACCAATGTACATACAGTATTTCAACTGTAGGTATTGCAGGTAATCTAGAAATGATTTACAGTGTATAGGAGGATGTGCATAGATCACATGCAAATAGTATGCGATTTTAAACAACAGAAGTGAGTGCCTGTCAATTTTGCTTTCCGTAGATCTTGCGATCAATTTCCCTGTGAGTACTGGAGAACATCAGTAGCTTTACTGGCAAAAGACTGAAAGGCTTCCCCACAGACTGAGAGCAAGAAGGCATCATCAAGTCCACCAACACTCCTACCCCTAGTCACTAGTTTTTGAGTTTAACATGTTTAGAAGTCATCTACACAGCAGTGACATTTTGAAGCAGTAGTCTTTCCACATCTGGCTCATTTCACTTGTCATACTGTCCTGCAGGATCATTCACCATGTTGTCTGAGTTAGGGTTTCTCTCTTTTTCAAAACTGGATAAAATTCCTGTGTGCTTACATGTGTCTGTATTGCATTCTCTTTAATTGATTGACTGTATCAACCAATGGATAGGTAGATTATTTCTTTTTTCATTTTATGGCCACTGTTTATAATGCAAAATAAACAAATATTTCTTTTGTGTGCTTATTTTTTCAGATACGCACTTACAAATGGGATCGTTGAATTGCATGTTCTATTTTTGGTTTTTGGAGATTCCCCATACTGTTTTCCATAATGGCTCTACCAATTTATATGTCTAACAATATTGTACTGAGTTCCATCTTCCCCACATCATTTGTGTTGTGTTTTTGCTCGTTGAGTATGGCCATGCTAAGAGATGTGAGATGATATCTCACTGAGATGCAGTTTCTTGACAGTTAATGATGTGAAGCAACTTTTCATGTTCTGCTGGCCATTTTTATGTCTGTTAGAAAATATCTATTCATGTCCTTTACTCATTTTCCCACATCTTCCTTTATTAATGCATGCCTTGGTTGCTTTTTTCTCGTTGCTGGAACAAAATACTCGACACCCAAAATGAAGGAAGGAAAGGTTTGTTTAGCTGCTGTTGTGGAGGTTTCAGTCCATAATCAGCTGACTCTAATGCAGGATAGCACAGGGCAACACTTTAAGGCAGCAGCCAGAGCAGAAAGGGGAGACAGAGCAAACCTCTTTTCCAACCTTTTATTGTATGCAGGTCACCTCTGCCTCAGGGCAGGTTTAGCACTTACAAAATTTCCTTGCCCTCCTTTGAAAGGGATGGGGATATTTACAAACTAAGAACTCTGGCTCTCTGCTCAGTCTCTCAGTTAAACTTCTAAACTTCTCAAGCTGACACAATGTATCAACCATAACAATCTACCCCTTGTCAACTTGTCAACTAGACATATTTCTTTAAATCAGCATCCAACCAGCCTGCCTCCTGGTAAGCAGCCATTGCTCCGGCAGATGCTCCAGGGGAGAACCACCCAGTGTTTCCTGAGATCCACGCCATATTGGAACTTAGGATGCTGTGAAACCACGCAATCAGCCCGCCTCCCTGGTAAGCAGCCCTAAGCCTACCGAATAAAACACCCCGTTCCCCTCTCCCCCATTAGCAAATGGGGGCCTGAGCATCTCTTGGGAGGTTGACCATATGCAATATAGCAAATAGGGGGCATTTCCTTCTACCATCTCTGTGAAGGTAAATATTGTTATCACTGTTATGCTTTGTTCTGATTAATTGTATTGCTCTATTCAATATTCTGTTTTGATAAGTTCTATAATGTTCTGTATTTGGTTTGATTTTGCTATACCTGATTGAAAGAACAACTATTGTGATATACTTTGGCATCTACTACTGTTATCTGGTAACCTGTTGTGACATTCTGTACCAATTTTACTGTACTGTCTCAATTGGCTATGTTCTGCTTGTTCTGTTGTATTTCACTACCTTCAAAATAAAAATAAAAATAAATCAGCCTCCAAATGCAAAAACATGCTTATTCTTAACCTTTTGTAACTTGAACATTATAACACAGTTTAACAACCCTTAAGAGCCAGCATGAAGTGTAACAACATTATATTACATTAGAAACATAACATTTGGTCCTCAGACCCTCAAAGACTCAAGCATATCCCTTCATGCAAAAGGCATTAAGTCCATCTGCAAGAGTTGCCAAAGTCCTAACAGTTTCAGCATTGCTGAAGAATCTAAGTCACAAGTCTCCTCCAGATGGAAGGGAAACTTAGTTTCATTCTCTCATACCAATGAAAACAAAGTTAAGCACTTCCAACATGCAAAGGCACAAGATAAACATGCCAATTTTAAAAGTTACAAACAAGAGGGTACAAAGGACTGGGACAAAAGCAAGTCCAAAATCCAACAGGTGGACATTAAGTCCTGTAGTTCCATGTGCACAATTTGAGGTAATCTGTGGCAAATCGTGAGCTCCAAAGTGCTTGTGTAATTCCTCCTTATGGCACTTCTGGTGGTTACCAATCCCACAGCTTCTCTCTTGGGCTGGCTTTGCTCCTTCACTGCAGGTTTCCTTAGATGATCCACATTCCTGCCTTTTCCAAACCTCTGGGGTCTCCACAGCACCTCAGCTTGACAGGCACAGCTTGACATATTGTCCTCTCAGGGGCACACTGCCTATCCTCCCAGGTCTTCTGAAATCAGGGTGGCAGCCTTTTCAATTTCAGAGCCTTGCATTATGCACGTACCTAAAACCAGCACCATGTGGATGATGCCACGGTCTGCTGTAATTTGGAGCAGTAGCCAGGCTTTCCTCTCTCTTGGCTAGAGGGGTCGAGTGCCTGGATCACTGGGCTCTCTAAACCTGATTCTGAGGAACAGATTCTCTATGCTGTCTCCATTCTGGACCCTGGGGCAGCCACCACGGCCATTCTGGAACATGGTGCTCTAAGGCTCTCTTCTCCAAGAAAAGTGTTTCACTTTTGTAGTTTCAAGGCTGCAAAGTATGGAGAACAGCTACCTCTTCCTATGAGGCCCAGGAGCCATCTCTTTTATTTTTCTCTTCCTTCTGAGCAATTGAAATCTCAGCTCTATTTTTATAGTCCATAGCTTTCTGGCCAAACTCACAACATTTTAAATCATCCTGCTTGGCTCTTTGCTCTTGATTCACAACCTAAGTCTGGCTAAAATCCCCTAACAAACCTTCCTAAACTCTTCCCAAAGCCATTTCCAAAGGCTCTAGAACTACATGGTGAGGTATAGGCACCAGCAATGACCCTATTCCTCTGATAGCGAATTCTGCCTCAGTTACTTTTCTGTCTCACTGCTGACACCAGTCATGGACACCACGAGCCCCTGCCCTCCCCCGCCATGCCACCTGAGCCATGGCGAGTATGGACTGCAGCCTCCAACCTGTAAGAAACAAACCTGCCCTTCCCTAACTTTGGGCTTCACATGTTTTGTCTCAACAAAGAGAGAGAAAAGTAACTAAGGCAGGACATAATAATTGGCAGATTCATCCGTACATTTAAGTGACTTATTTATCTTCACAAAGGCTTCATCCCCTGCCCAACCGTCTCCATTTCACATATTTGTTTCAAGACCTATGTTTTGATCATATCCCTCTCCCTGTTGCCTTCCGCTTCACCCTCCCTTACACTCTTCCTCTTGTCTTAATGTAGCCTCTCTTCTATTTTTTTAAAGCTATATTGTTTTTATATATTTATGGGATGTTCAAATACTTAACATAGTGTGGATATTAACCCCTTACCGAACCTAACAGGTTGCAAAGGTTTTCGAGCATTCTATAGGTCGTCTCTTCCCTTTGTTGCTATATTTGCTGTGAAAAATAGTTTTGTTAGATGTGTACCACTTGTTTACTTTTGTTTTTCATTGCCTGTGTTTTTAGGCTTAATATCCAAAAATTATAGTCAAGTCCGATGTCAAGGAACTTTTCCTCTGTGTTTTCTTCTAACAGTTTAACAGTTTCAGGGCCCAGGCTTTTGTGTTTCATCCATTTTTGCTTTAATTTTTGGGTATGATTTAAAGTCAGTATTCAATTTTATTCTTTTCTCTCTCTCTCTCCCTTTCTCCTTTCCCTTCTTTTCTTTCTCTTTTCTTATCCCTCTTCCTTCCTACCTTGTCTCTCTCCTTGTGGAGTTCCAGTTTTCCCATTGCTATTTATTTATTTATTTATTGTCTTTTTGAGACAGGGTCTCGCTATGCAGTTCAGACTGGCCTTGAGCTCACTTTGTAGCCCAGGCTGGACTCAAATTTGCAGCGACCTCCTGCCTCAGCCTCCCAAATGCTGGGATTACAGGTGTGAGCCACCACTCCCAGCTCCCAGTGCTATTTATTAAACATAGTATTATTTCTCTACTGAGTATTCTTGGCATCTTTATCAGAGATGAATTGGTTGCATGTTTCTTTCTGCACTTTTTTTCTGTTCCCCTTGTCTATGTTATGCTTTTATGTCAGTATTCTATGATTTATTTATTGTTGCTTTGCAATATAGAATCAAGAAGGATGATGCCTCCAACTCTGTTCCACTTGCTTGAGATTGCTTTAGTTATTAGGGAATTCTGTGGTTCTATATAAACTTTAGACCTTATTTTTTTCATTGAAAAAATCATTGAAATTGCAACAGAGATTACACTGAATGTGTAGGTTTTCTGTAGGAGTATACCTTGACAATATTAATTCTTCTGAATCATGAACATGAGATATGTTTGCATTTATTTGTGTGTTTAATTTCTTTTTTTCAATAATGAGAATTGTAGTAATGTCGGTGTCAGTTAACTATAGTTTTTATTGATTAGTTTTTCAAGATGTTAACAGTAAGTCAATATAAGTAGATTAATGACAAAAATAATCCCTATATCACTCCCTCCCTTCACTAATATTCTACCACCTTAAGATAAGAGATGTTCTCATTACTTTAAAAAATGAGGGGAGGAGGAATGGGGATAAAACAGTTATAAAAAAGAATTAAGGGTTATTTTGTACATGTCTTAGCCCTCCATGCTCCAAACACGTACTAATGAAAAATACAAAAAAATCATAAATAAAAAAATGACTATAAATGATGTAGGTTTTACATGTAGTACAAGAGTATAGAAACTTTGATAAGACCAAATATTATATAATCTTGGAATGTCATCTGTCTTAATCTTTCATAAAGTATAGTTGATTTTGACAACTATAATAACCATGTATTTTCAACTTAATATTGGAAATTTTGAAATAAATAGTAATCTTAAAACCATTTAATACTTGTATCTTTTAACCTTGGTTTTTCAGCTTTCCATGGACGGATAGCACTGTATCCAACACTCTGATGTGGAAGGAACACATCTTTAAAGTGAGTCAGGCAGATCTTGTTAGGTATAATCTTACTTCATCCAAACTTTCTGTGGACTTGGATTTACTGAGAATTCTTGATGTGGAGACTGAGATGAAAATTTTTTTTTTCTCTTGAAAGTTGAGGATTGACTAAATTCAATTTAGATAACTTCATCAAAGACAACTTTAGAGCCATAAGTGAGTGAAATGTGGTTATCAAACATCAATGTGATTTTGAGAATCAGAGGCCAGTAGATGTGAGAGACAGATGAGAATAAAACAAGTAACATATATTATCATTTGTATATAGATCCCATTGCATCTTAAAAATTATTCAAAAACCACCCAAAATGCATTTCTCACCACCTTTATCGCTACTATCCTGAGCTGAACTATCAGGGTGTGCTCAGTCTGATGAATACTGTCCGACTCAGTAAGAGATACGTTCCCAGTTATTTGCACACAGTTCCCAGTAAATCCTTAAAACAAAGCATGAACACATGACTTACCTGCTTAAATCGTTACAGCTGCACCTGCTCAACTGACAGAACAGCCTAGACCCTGCAAATGACCCAAAAGGTGCTGCAAAATCATCGCCCAGTTCCCTGTCTTCCCTCAGTGCCTGATTTTTCCTCTAAGATTTACCTGACTTCTTTTGCTCGTGTCGTACCAGGTTCTTCAGGAGGAAACACCTGGTCTGAGGAGCTAGAGCTGCGCCACTTCTGAAGAGCTGAGCTCCATGTCACTCCTAAGACTTTGCAGGGCTGATCCAAAGCTCAGACTTGAGGGGACCCTGGGCTAAACGGCAAACCCCACCCACCCCTCCATGTCCTCTTTTGTGCGCTTTCCCCATGATCATCTGCCCTGGGAGGGCAAAGAAAGAGTCCTTGCAAGTTCAGGAAGCAGCTCAGGCCCTGCAGCAAGAACTCAAAGCTCTGCTTCCAGGTTTCATGTTAATGGCAGAATTATGACTCTGTGTGGGTCTTTGCCAGAGTTTTCAGCTGTTTTGCGTCAGGGACATTCAGGACCAGCAGGACCAGGCTCAGAGCACAGGGCCCAGCTTCTCCATTTCCTGGGTTCTGAACCACTCCCCTGTTTCTGTTCAACATCAGTCCTCCCACCCCAGGTAAGGACTTGCTTAGCTCTGCACTGTGTGCAGACCTTGTCCTGGGTATGCATGGGGCTCCTCCCCGATTGCCTTCAAAGTCTTGCCGAAAGTGTCACTCATCTAACCTTGATACTGAATTGTACAACTACTGTCCTCTCTCTTTCATTCCCACATCCCATATTTATTTTTGTTGAAACTTTTGTGCACTCTCTTAGATATTATTCTTTTATTCATTCATTTTTAATGGTCTAGAGCCCTCTTCTGGAATGTAGTCTCAACAGTGAGAAAAAAGAACAGCCCTCATTGTATTAGCTTCAGCTTTTAGTGGGTCCCAGAGCACTTTATGTCCTACCTAGACTGGTTCCTTTCTTTAGGTTCACCGTCAATATCCAAGTAAGTGTTATTTTTTATACGAATTACCACATAAGCTGTAGTCTTTGCGTGTTCTTCTGTATACAGGTAAAACTTTTGAAAATGCAAAAATGTGATTATGCTGCTATCCTGAATGAAACTCAAGTTTTCCTATGGTTCTTAGTATTAAATAAAGAGTGGGGTAGAAATTACACCTAAGAAACAGAAAGCTGGAGACAGGCTGAGGAACTGTGTGAGTCCAATCTGTTTTGATAGATTATCGTTGTCCGAGAAGCCTAAACACAAATGTATTTCTTACCTTTCTGAGGGCTGAGAAATCCGTAGAAGTGGAAAACATCTCCTGTCTCTTACGAAAGCACAAACCTGATTCATGAGAATGCTCCTCTGATGATCTTACTTCCTCCAAAATCCTAACCCGCCAGTGACATCATCTACAAGTTAAAATTTCAATATATGAAATTCAAACAGACGCAGGTATTCAGTATATAGAAGAGATCATGGGATGGTCTCCATCTTAGATGGACCTTTATTTGTGATCACTGAGAGAAGGGAGGGTCATGCTTAGCTGTATTCTGGAATTTGTGCAACAGATATAATGTTACCTGATTGAATCTGGACTTTATAAACTTCTCCAACACCCCAATATATATAAAATCACTTAGACCCGTATACATTTCATCTTTTAACTTATTTACTTATTTATTTTTTGTTAGATTATTAACAAGTTAATTTTTCAACAGTTTTAGCATGATCAGGATAGAATATAGACTCTCCTTATTCGAGCTGTGGTGGTTGGACAACAGTTGGGGTTCACTTGCTTGGAAATGGAGCTTAAGACACTTTTCATCTTTTAATTTTAATTTTTATTAGCACATGTTTGTAGTACATCATGGTTACATTCACTGTGGGGAGTTGCTAGATCTTAATTCTTTTCGTGTTCCCTTTCACTCTCTTCTAAACCTAATGGAAAACAATATGTAGAAACTAAAACTGGAGATTGAGTCTTTTGTAAATAGAAAAGTAATTTTATAATTTTAGTAATTGAGTATGCAGGGAGCTAAAAGTCATCTGGATTTAAAACCAATCAAATACTTAATAATTTTATAATATAAACAACATGCAAAATAACAGATGATGTTGTCTGACCCACGGCACCTTTAAAATGTAGGCTTCTCTGGGATTGTATCTAAGATACGAGCCAGAATATCTGTATGGGAACATGTGCTCAATTTTTAATTAGGAGCTTTGTCATAATTTTAATTGCATTGCTTGAAAGTTTTTTTCTGTTATCGCTGAAGGATTCAACTAAAATGATTACTCATTTTTAAAAGCATTTTGTTTTCAAAATGTTGTAAAAGCAAAAGGGTCATGTTAAATTATTTATTCCATTTTGAGAGGGAGCATAAATATGCTGCTAAACTCTTTCAGTGCTTCTTGGAAACTTCTAGAAGCATTGACTACCTCAGCTCAAGGCACTCTTTAGTAAATGATATTGTTAGGGAATTGATTTTTGTGTAGAACAATAATGATTGCTTTTCTTTGCTGTTTTTCAAAGGTCATGAAAATGGATGAATAAATGAGCCAGTGTCTTGGTAAATTAGACATCTAGATATAGCATAGTCCAGGTATATTTTGTATCCTGAGTCTGAAATTCATGCATGTACTTTGTAAAAGCAATTTTTTCCCCATGTGGGGAAACCCAGTGCCATAATTATACGTGTTATCTACTTTTTATGGCACTGATTATCATAGGACTTTTATAATGAGCAAAGATCAGTTTAAAAGAAAATTGAGAAAGTTTTTCCAGTGAAAATTATTAATAATTTTGGAACAATTAATATGTTAAATTTTATCCTCCAAAATACTGTGAAACTTGACAAGCAGTTTTCTTGAAGGAAGGTGGTCGTAGTACATACAGATTCGGAAGTAGCCATGCATGGTTACCTCTTTTCTCTTTATCTTAGTTATCTCTGTCTCCTTTATCAGCCTCCTTGGCAGCGAAGTTTTAATTTTAAAAGTCATTGTTCTCATGTATGCATTTCTCTCTTTTTTAAAGAGTATTAAGCAACTATATTGTAAGACAACATTTATTGATCATTCACTTTTCTAAAACATCCAGTTGTGAAAACAGAACACTTCTCAGCCTCACCAGCTCTTGCAGGACAGAGAGATGCCCTGGACAGAAAGCCTAAAAGGGTTTTCTGTATTGCTAATATCTGAGCTTCTTCATCTCCCTCCAGATGAATGTTTTGTCACATCTGACAAGCAAAAGGAAACTGCATAGAAAATTCATGTGCAGAAAGGTCACAACTTCAGGGCTATCAATATTATCCTCTTGCACTTTGTAGTTTGTAACTCTGAGACACAGTATCAAGTAAACACCTACTTCCAGCTAATTATACTGTCCTTATTCTTTGAAGCTACCTTTGGGATTGACTGTGTTCTTCCATTACATCTTCTGTTTGTACCAAAGTGAACTCATGTGCGATCTCCATCTTCAAATATAAAGGGTTTTTTTCAGGAACACATTAGATTGCTGTGAATGTTTATAATTCCGTAGTGTCTTTGGGGTGACAGCTTGGACAGGCTGGTCAATAGTGGCACACATCAGAGGCACGGGGACAATTTTCTCACTGCCAGTCTTGTTTTCTGTTCATTGTAGGCACTGTGCCATGGTCAGAGCAGAGACCTTGAAGTCAGTGGTGACCCTGGCTGACTGAAGTAGTGCTTTAGGTAACTAGGATCTATTTCTTCACATTAATTAAACTGAGCTTTCAGGAAGTGTCAGACCTATTCTTAAGAAGGGTCTTGAGACAGAGCTGGAGGGTCCTGGCTTTCAGGTTCTGGAGAGGGCTACTGAGGAACTTCTTTTTTTCTAGGCTGCCAGGAACTCAACGATTTGGCTTTGCTATCCTTGACCTTGAAGATACGGTTTAGTTTTGGATCCACCCGCTATGATACAATCCTGTACACTCCTGCTTCCCACACAGCTGACTGACCCATACTGTCACAGACCACTTTGCAACTGATTCTTGTTCACTGTAGGATTCCATTTCTGCTTGTCTAAATGCATCCCCATAAAACTATTCACTTTCTTGTGCCTCAGGGTTTGATAAGTTGGCTTGGTGTCCCATAAGCCAGGCATTCCTGGTGGAAGCTGTGAAACAGGCCTGACCCCTGAACTGATCTGTGACAAGAGGGATGAACTAGGGTTGCCAAGAGGACACAAGGCGGGTTAATAGGACTGCCCCCCAGTAACCCAGTCCTATCTACTGCTGTCCGTACCAAGAAACTTGCTGTGGCTTCTTTTTTTTGAGGCAGCAGAGCAGATGCTTGCAGGGAGTGTGGCAGCGTGGGTGGTGGCAGTCTATATGTAGTTCTCTTGTTCCTTTAATAACAACTCATTTTGCAATCAGGAGCTACATTTGAAAACTGCTTTTGTGAATATATGAAATACATGCATATATGTATATTAAAATCCATCTCTCTCTCTATATATATATACATATAAAACACACATGCCTTTTTTATATGTCACAAGTGACTAGCAATTGTAGCACTCAAGGAAAAAAACATTGTTCTTTCCATTTTGGTTGTAGAAAGTCTCTAAAGAATAGACAAAAATCCATGCCAGATGGTTCTGAGAAAAGTTGACTTAATGATCCTGCTGTTTGCTCTGAGAGACATGGTTTGACGGACAGGAAGCATCACACAGTCCTAACCCCCATTCGTAGGTCAGTCTGTGATGCAGCTCGCTGCTCTCACACAGGTGATACCAACAAGCCCTGTCTTCATCAGCTTCCGGGTTCTTAACATACAGAGAGTTTTAGCAAGTTGCATGCATTGCTAAGAATCTGGCTAAAATACAGTTTCTTGGGCCACTGCCTTTCCGATGGAGATCGATTATTTCTGGGGCTGGGAGCAGAGGTCTGCTTGTGATAAGCATTCCAGG
Source organism: Hydrochoerus hydrochaeris (assembly GCA_004027455.1). Lineage (NCBI taxonomy): Eukaryota > Metazoa > Chordata > Mammalia > Rodentia > Hydrochaeridae > Hydrochoerus > Hydrochoerus hydrochaeris. The sequence goes on from PVLA01004757.1 coordinate 49,078, forward strand.
TGCTTCGGTTGTGGCTGCTTCATTCTACTTAAGGAAAACACAAATAAGCTTGCTGCTCACAAATGAGGAGGCTCCCATAATGTCTCCTGGGGTCTGAGAAATTTCAGACATTTGTTATTATTTGTGATCAGCCAAAAAATTTCCATAGCCATAATTTAAGTACTGCAATAATTTAGAATTTATAAAGATAAAAGCTATTAATTTCAATAAACAAAGCCATATTAATCACGAGAGCTACCTTCGTTGTACATTTCACTTTAATGACTATTAACAAGCAGATGGGTTTATAATCATAAATGATTATAACGCATCCCTTTGAACTCAAAATGAGTAACTACCTGGCAACCTAAAAATTTTTCAAATTTGTAAATTTACTTTCCCAATGATTAGTAAATAATACAGCATTATTTACTTGTGTAGTTTTTTCTTACCTTGCTTCAAAGATATTAAATCATTTTCAAGCTCCTTTTTATTATTTTTATTGCTTTTAAGATACTTTTTATTATTTTATTATTTTTTTAGGAAAGTACTTTATGAATAGGAAAGTAGGAGCATTATTGTTATGTTAAATTTAGGTGGTAACTTTGGAAGCCATTAGCTGGCTTTTCACCCCATTAGCTGAAGTAATAAGCCAAAGTAAATTTTTATCCCTTCCATGGATTTCTTCTTTGTTTTTAAGAATCCTGATTGGTATGGCATCTAGGCATGTTGCTATATCTAGAATTGTATAAGATAGAGGTCAGTAAAACTTTCAGTAATTCAAAAGGCAGCAAAATTTGAACTTTTTAGAAAGTTAAAAGTGATCACTTAGAGGGAATTGGGGAATCAAAAACACTGCTCAAATGTACCTGTAAAAGCAATTGAAACTAACACAACTCTTAAGCATGCAGATTTAATTGGTCATAGGTTATAATATAATCTCTGTACTGAACAGGTGCATAGGCCTTCTCCCGATTAAGTAAGCTTGGTAAACAATGAAGCAACATCAGTGAAAGATTTGGTTGCTAAGTGTATGCTTATAAAAGTCTCCATAGCTGAATCGGTGAGGGATTTATGACTCCACACACAAAATACAGGAGAATGTTAGATTTAATTCGCAATGCACCAATTGATTCTATAACCTTAAACACAGGTTGATTTTGGGTATAATTTACCTACTAAGAAATGCACGCATTTTAAGTACTATAACACATTTGGATGAATATTCTCTCTGTAATGTTCTAGAGATTAAAAGCACTGACAGATATTCTTTTGAGAAAATACTTATTGTTTTTGTGATTTTCTGCATGTGTTACAAGAAAACACCTTTGTAGCAGGAAGCCTCAGAAAATGTCTCAGGTCATCTGTTGACAATTTTTAGTAGTGTGACTGTTTTGTTTGACTGAAATCTAATTTAGGCACACTTTTTGTCAGTAATGGAGAAGACTGATTATTGCCTTGCTATATGTGAAGTGCATTTCACAAGTATTTAAAATTCAAGACATTTTTGAGTGTGTAACATAAATAAGTAATGAAGTGTAGATATTTCTGTATATATATGACTAAATTAAGATCATTAACTAGCAAGTCTTTGCAAAATCAGAATACATTGCTGATAGCCTCATAAAGTGTGACTTTATTTCATTTGTATATACTCAAAAAAATCAAGCACTGGGCCAGGGGTTTAGCTCAGAGGCATAAGTGCTGCCTGGCAAGCATGAGGTTGTGAGTTCAATCCCTGGTTTAAAAAAAAAAAAAATCAAGCATGAAATTGCTTTGATCCAATAGACAGATATTCTTTACTTACACTATTTTATTGGTTGAGTAGTTTAAAAGATATTGTAATTTAATGGTTAGAAATTCAGCAGATTTTGAAATCTTCTACAAATATAGCTTACAAAGGCATTGGGTAAAACTTGGAAATAAAGAATACACTTGAGTAGAGTATTTTGCTCTCAAATCAATATCTGTTGACCAGTATTGAGGTTTGTGTGCTTAACTTCATTTTATTTTCAATTTAATCAACTTTTATCTAAAGGGAAATAATTCCATTTATGGTTCAATACATGTTAATCCTAATATTTTTCCTATTCTACTCTTCATTAAAGCTATTGAACTATATTTTTGTGTGTCAATAGTTATCAAAATTTTAAAAAGCATTGTATACCTCACTCATATATCTTTCATAATCCAACATTGATATCTGATTAATGCTGGCACATGTACAAATGTGGCTGAACTTTTGAATACTTAGAATCAAACAAAAGTTCACCACAATAAAATAAACCTCCTAGCTTATCATGATGATAATAGAAAAAAAAAGTCATGATTAAAGAGAATAATAGAAGGCCCACAATTATTTGGTCAACTTGAGTGTGGACTTGGCAATGTATGTGTTGCACACTGATACTCTAAGTTCTTAAAACTATATATAAAATTAGAGCAGATCTTTTAATGGGGTATTTTTTAACTAATAATTTTGAATGCTTGCATTTATTATACAGTGTTAGTAATAGTGTTTACTTTGGAGAAAAAAATTTTTGAGACAGTGTCTCACTGTGCAGTTCAGGGGCTGGACTTGAACTCACTATATATCCCAGGCTGGCCTTGAACTGAGAGCCATCTTCCTGTGTCATCCTCTGGAGTGCTGGGATTATAGGCATATGTCCAGCAGGAGAAAATATTTACAAAAATAATTTAAAATATTCTAAAAATAAATTATAAATAAAGAATGAATAGAAAGGAACACATCCTTTTGACCAAAATTAGTATGTATTTTCATTATTAAATTTTCGATCCGTATTTTTTCATTTATTTTTAACTATCCTAAAGCTTAAATTCAACTTTACTCCCCATGCATGAATCAAGGAAAAATGAAATTGTATTTATTTTTGTCTTCCAGTTATTTTCTAAACACTTTTAATAGGAGAGACAGGGCAAATGGATCATAAAATGAGCAATAAGATGTTTCGGGTTTCACTGTTTTGGAACAATCAAAGGTTAATAAGAAATGCTAAAGTCAACATACTGAAAGTTCCCACAGCCACAGTACGCTAACTGTTATAAATTATATCATGATTACAAAGATCATATTAAAAACAATATAAGAAAATACATAAATGCTTATCTGTTTAAATTGCCATCAAGAAAATCCTGATTGAAAATATACTCTATATTCTGAATAAATTATTCCAATTATTCTGACAAGAAAGCTTATGCCTACTGTTGAAAACAATCAGTGTGTTTTTGACCAAATCTTTAACCATTTGAAGTCTTAGTGTTTCCATTGATACTACGAGACAAATGTTACTATTACCCTACATTCAAAATTATAAAAATATGGTGTAGCTGAATTAAGTAAATTTCCAGGAATGCAGAGTCAAAAATGAATAGAATAAGAACATTGTCTGTAATCTGAAAGCCTATAATCTTAGATTATGACAGATAGTAAATTGTAATAAACAGAGGTTAAAATACCCATGAAGAATATATGGTTGCTGGGTAGGGTGACACATGCTTGTAATTCTAGAACTCTGGAGGCTAATGAAGATGGGTTACTGAGAGCTTGAAAAACCAGCCTGGGAATGTTGTGAGTTCAAGGCCAGCTTGGAGTAAGTGAGTTCCTGTCTCAAAAAAAAAAAAAATAGTTAATGAATGACAAACCTAATTGTTATGAGAAACATAATTTTGATATTAGATTGTATCCAACAATCTAGCAAAGTCAATGCATCATAAAGTTCAGCAGTAGTAAAAGACAGAAGACCTAGAGACAGTGACAATGGCTCTGTGTTGTATGCGTCTTGTGTGCATGGGCATACCCAGAATAAATACAGTCGTCCTGGAGGGGTTAGATGTGGTCAGGCCCCTCCCACACCATAGGAAGCTTTCAGACGTACAAGTACCTTATTTGTATTGATTTCGTATTTGCGTAAGAGTTGTGTTCCCCCTCCAATGTACTTTCAAATCATTTGAACATCATTTACAAAATCTATTAGAGTGCAAATGATAGGCAAATATTTGTTATGTTGATAAAGAAAGAGGATAGCAAAAAGCAAATCTGTGCATGTTTAGTACACATGCAGTTTTCCTTTTCCAGATACTTTTGATTTGGAAACAGGGAGTTGAAAGCATTGACTAAAACTTGTGAATATGTGCGTGTATCTGTGTGAATGTGTGTAAAATAGGTCATCAAGTTTGGTAATCCATGCACATCATACAAAATTCAAAGATCATTAATATCTACCTTTTTCTAGGAGAAAATTAGTACTATCAGTAGCTTTCCAGAGAACTCTGTACACTTACAAATAAAGGTACACATTTATACACATATATTTTATGGTAAATGGTGTATGTGAGCACCTCAGCTGCTGCTAATTTCTTATGTTTTTTTTTTAACCTTGGGTGGCTGTTGTAATAGTCACTGCATACCAGTCCTTCTTTTACATTGTTATATAATATTATGTTGTATATATGTATGGTAATTTGTTGCCCAATAATCAAGTTATACATTCTTTATAATTTTCATTATTTTATACAAAACCACAGTAAATGTACATAATGAAATTATATTTGTAGAAACAAGACTTCTTAATGCAATTTTGGGTAAAAAACATATACTTTTTAACCATAGTAAGTATCACAAAATTGTTATTCACCAAGCTGTTTCCTATTCAGCTACACAGATGAGAGAGTGTTACCCATGGACCCCCCAATTTAGTGTTGTGTAATTATTTTATTGCTCATGGTTCAGCAGATGTGTCTTAAGTTTTACTATCCATGTGCTTATCCTCTAGAAGCCATTTTTGGAGGAATGTTGGGTAATGTATTTTGCCACTAATTAGATCACTATTCTATTACTCACTGGTTTGTAAAGACGTCTATTCATTCCAGAAAATAAAATGTGGAGTTTGATATATATTTCTATTTTTTTTTTACCTAATCTTCTCATTTGTCAGGATGTTGTGAACCAAGAAAGCAATTATACTTCTGTGTATTGCATGCATGAATCTTTTCTCTTTATAGCCTCTTAGTTTTGAAATAATTTCAATAATTCCTGATTGAACATGTGGTTTAATGAAGAAAGTATGAGTGAGGAAACTCGTTAGTGTTGCTTTGCAACACTTTTACAATTTCATATAGAGGTTAAATATTTTAGTTTATTTGGGATTTTTTTTGATTACATAATGATCCAACATTATTTGTGTTTCTAGTAGTTTTTAATGAGCTATTTTACACAGTCACAAAGATTTGAAGTGCTAATGTTAAGACCCAGACAAAAACATTTACAATATTTTTAAATTGTTCAGAAGGTCGTCCAGCCTGTGTAAGCCATATTGATCACACATAAGTAAGGAAGACATTAGATTACTTTGCAAACCTGAATGCAGTACTATACTCGCCCAATCATATTTCAATGTGTAGACCTTTATTTTAGTACACTCCCCATAAGAATGTTCAACTAATGCAGTAGTAATTAGGGGTAGTGAAAGGTCTAAAAATCCTAACCAGCAAGAACGAAGGAATACTTCACAGTGAAAAATCTTGAAAGACACCATAGTAATACACCTACTGTTATCTTTTCAGAAAGAATTAATGCCTAAAATAAACACCACAGCTAGGTATTTTTGGGGGGATCTTTACAGACATAACTAATTATAACTACATTAAAATTTCTGAAGATGAGTGGGTGTTATCAGTATACTTAAGCCATACAAACCCAGCTAGATAGACAAAAATATTTATCTTTTATGTGCATTCCTAACCATCTTTGCTTAATTCAAGAACCATAGCTTCCTGTTCACTGCTCTGGTCCTTATGGAAAATGAGAAAGAACATAACTGCTGCTTGACAAATGATCTTCCTGGAAAACAGTCTATTGCAACATGCGCTCCCTGCATGTGCGCTATCACAATCCAGATAACTTACTCTTATAAGTGAAAATAACTCAGTGAACTCTGGACCTTTACCCAGGTAATTCAGAAAGTGCTGAGAAGCTCATTAATACCCATGTTGCACGTGAATTTATTATTCACTATTTAGAATATATTGTAGGGTAAACTCCATAGTTGCTAGTGAAAGTTAATAAGTCCATGAACTTTGGAGATAGAAAACTATGGCTCTTCCAATGACAGTGGACTTTGAATTTCTCTTCCCCGTCTGTCACTGGAGCACAATGGCTAAGTGCAGTGAGGTTTTGCTTTGCCTCCTTGTCTGCATTCCTCCCTCCCAGTCCTCCTCCTCTACCTGTCCCTCCTCTTCTCTCTCTCTCTCAAATAAAACAAGAAAACAGCATAACAGAGTATTATAGAAAAACATAGACAAGGGAAATCACTTTTCTTTTCTGTCCTCTGAAAATCATTTTGATTAAATCATACCAAATGTTCTCTTTTTCTTCAAAAATTTGTTATAATGATCTCTAAGCATACACTATTATTTTGAAGTATTTTTATTCTTGAAATTTTTTGTGAAATCCTTTTTTACATGTAGACTTTGGAAATGATGAAGGTTAATTTAAGTGACCTGAAATAGTCAAATATTTCAAGTAATAGATTTTATTTTAGTCAGTATGTGAGTTTTTAAAATAAAAAGTTAACATAAACTAGAGTCACATAGCATTGTACATTTTGAACTGATCAGTTATTTTAAAATTTTGAATAATTTTTCTTTATGGTTGGAGTGTTCTTACCTTGGTATGCTTGTGGCATGTGGTTCTGGTTGTCTTCTCAGATCTCTCTACTTTTGGCTGGTTTTCTTAAAATTATCTTTTTCATTATTGGTTTTCTTTTTCTTTTTTTTTTTATTATCGGTACCAGGGATCTAACTCACTACCATGTGCTTGCCAGGCAGGCACTTATGCTGCTGAGCTAAATCCCCAGCCCTTATTATTGGTTTTCAAAGATTTTTAATTTATTTTTTATTTTAAAGGGGATAAAATTAAACACAACAAAATAGAATAAAACAGGACATAAGAAAGCCATGTAAGAGATACAAATTTCAAAAGTAGACAACCAGAGATCTTCACTATCTATCATATTCTCTTGTTTTTTTCCAAATAGTTGTCCATAACTTTGCATACAGAGAATTCATACAAAACAACATAGTATAAAACTGATCCAAACAGAATGAGGAAGGCTTTTAGGTCTTCAAAACCAGACAATAGGAAAGCCCCTAATGGCTGTTAAACTGTCTCTGATTCTCTTCAAAATAGCTGTCTATACCTTCATGTAAGTTGAAATTAAGCAAAACAGGGAGGGGAGTGGTTGCTTGGTTTCCCAGTGCCCCAGGTCCCAGCATGGCGTGGATCTCAGGAGACATCAGTGGCTCCCACCCTGGGCCGCCACAGCCTGCCATGCTCACAGCTGCTCACCGGGGAGGAGAGCTGATTTGTTTGCTTTTTGAGACATAGTCTCACTACATAGCCCAGGCTGGCCTCAAACCCATAGCAATCCTCCTGCCTCAGCCTCCCAGTGCTGGGGACAGAGGCCTGCTGTTACTTTCTAATGAATTGACCATTTCACGGCCCAAAGTTTTGAAATGGCCAACGGTACCTAGAAAGACATCTCTTTAGGCTCCTGTTTGAAACCAACAGTGTCAGGAAGCTGCTGGCCTTGGTTCAGGGCCAGGGTTTTCAAAGATTAAACAAGAGCTTATTATATCTCAAAAGTAATTTATTCGGGTTTAGAGGTATTAATTTAATTGCTAATATTGTTAGAAAAAGTTGCGAATAAACAGTATGTAACTTCCCCCTTTTTATAGCTCATCATGATCAACAAAATACTAAAAATGATCTGTTTTTATTGTAAATTCTTATTTCTTAATGTAAAAAGCTAAATGCTACTTAAAAAAACAAATGTGGGATGAGATAGAACTTAAGTTTTTGCCTCTCCATCCCCACTGAGGGGTGACGGCAAACAGTCCACTTAGGGTCTAGGAGGGCATAGTGGGAGGGAACGAAGGTTAGGGAGGAGCGGTCAGGCATGGTGAGTGCTTGATGTGAGTGAATCATAGTGATCCCTTTTTTTTATTTAGAATTTGCCTCTTTTAATTTTAAAAGAAAGCTATAATTCTTAGAGAATTACAAAATGGAATGAGAGATTAATGCACAACTGTGTCTTGGCACATGATACAATGTAAGTAAGTAAACACCCATTAGGTAACTTTTGTTTTGTTGGTTTTTTTTTTTTTTTTTGTCTTTTTGAGTCATGATCTTCCTGTGTATCCCAGACTGGCCTCCAATTTATGGCGATCATCATGCTTCAGCCTCCCAAATGCTGAGATTTACAGGCTTGTAAAAATACGGTCTTTTCTTTTCTTTTTCTTTTCTTTTAAAAGATTCTTTATATTTGATAAATAAAAGCAAAATTATAACATTATTTTACAAGGTTTTTAATGTTTACAGAGATAATATTTGAATCAAATACAACAGAAAGCATGAAGGACAGAAAGAGACCTTTCAATGATAAGATTTTCACAGTCTTTGTTAGTGAAATATTTATTCAAACCAGACAACAAAACGCAGTGCGGCTTGCTCTCTAAATACATGAGCTCCGTGGCTGTGGGCTTATGGAACTGCAGCATGAAAATCTTCATGAAAAATGTGTTTCAACTGAAGATTTATATTTTTCTTGGCATTATTTCCCAAACAATATTATTGGTACACAATTCTCCACATATAATTTCCATCAATTTCCTTATTCCTTCCTATTTTTGTCTTTGATTCATTTTCTGATTTTTGTGGTTTTATTTCAGCATTTTATGCAATTTCATTTTTTCCCAAACATTTCATAAAGAACAGATGAATCTTTAAAATCTTCTTTTTTAAAGATTTCTTTCAGTAATTGCTCTGAAGTTTTTATATACCTTTGCAAGGATTCTAAATTCCCTTTGAAATACATCTATAATTCATCAGAACTTCTAGTACCTTGAATGGCCAGATCAACAAAACTACCAACAACAAATGCTGGAGAGGCTGTGGGGAAAAAGGAACTCTTCTGCACAGTTGGTGGGAGTGTAGACTGGTGCAGCCACTGTGGAGGTCAATCTGGAGATTCCTCAAAAAGCTGGGGTTGTAGGTCCCATTTGACCCAGCTATTCCACTTTTAGGCATATTCCCAGAAGATCTGAAAACATCTTACCACAGTGATATATGCGCACCCATGTTGATAGCGGCACAATTTGTAATAGCCAGATCTTGGAAACAACCTAAGTACCCATCAACCGAGGAATGGATAAAAAAAGATGTGGTACTTTTATACAATGGAGTACTACTCAGCTATAAAGAATGATCACATTGAGATATTTATAAATAAATGCATGCATCTTGAATCTATACTCATAAGTGAAATAAATCAAACTCACATGTATAAATACCATATAGTCTCCCTAGTGTAAGAAATGGTAAGAGTACAGAAGAACTTATGGAAATCATGGTTCACCATTATACTGCTTTGTTGTCTTATGTCTTCATTCATTGGTTCGAATGGTTTTATTCTGTTTTGTTTGATCTTAATATATGTGATCATATGAATAGTTACTCTGAAGACAAGACAGTATGGTAGCCAGTGTTGATTTAATATCATCTTGCTCTGAAGTCCTACCATGATTTTGTTTTTCTATTACCATTGGTTCTATCACATTGTGTCTTATTGGATTTTAATATGTATGATAGTAAAAACAAAATTTTTATGGAAAATTGAGATAATATAGCAGCCATTGTTCATCTTTGGTTATTTGGTTCAGAATGTCTTGGAATACTTCCATTCTCTTGAGTTGTTTATTCTACTTTGTTATGTTTGACCTTATTGTGTGTAAAGCTAAGCTCAACTATTTCAAAGAAAGAGACATTATGGTAGCTACTGTTAATATCCAATTGTCTTGTTGTAAATTGCTGTGTTGCTTACATTGTTCTGTTCTGATCTGCTTAGATCTGTCCTCTTTTGTTTTATTCTCTTTAAAATAAAAAAATAAAAAAGAACTTCTAGTACCTTATAATGACAAAATAATATTAGATACTTTCTTTATATGTTCTCAGTGCTGACATTCATCTTACTTATGCATCAGTATTTGGATGTATTATATGGATTCTTAATTTTACACAAGTTTACTATAATTATTTTGAAGAGGCTTACCTGTTAGATCAATTAATAATGAAATTCAAAAAAGCTTTTCTTATTAAAATTCTAGAATATTTTTCCTTTGTTTTAGTTAGATTTTTCACATATAAAATTTGTGTTGCAGCATTTTTTTTCTATCTGAATAACGTTTTTAAGATTTTGAAATCTGAACAACTGTTCTGAGATAACAATATATAATATGTTAATGTGTTAATTCCCTACTTTTTTTCTTTTTGAAATTCTGTATCATTTCTATCCCTTTTTTCTGTTTTTCTTTTTTAAATGAAATAAATAAAAAGAAACAAAGAAAGAAAGAAAGAACAAAAGAAAGAAAGAAAGATTTCTTGCATACCAAGCCAACTGGCAACATATTTTTCAGTTTTGAAGATAATTTCTCTTAGTGTGATAGCTTAGGTAGGCAGAAATTTTTTGTCCTTAATGCATTAGATATTTTACTTTGTTCTCTTGTTGGTTAAATGACCTTTGAGGAAAATCCTGAAGAAATTCTTATATTTGCTCCTTTGTATGGAACTAGTCTTCTCCTTTTTCTCCTTTCAATATTGTAAAGTATCATTTTTCTGCAGTGTGAATTTGATATTTTATGTTTTGTTGGAGAGCAGCATTTATCTTCCTTCCTCCGACTTTCCTGGATCTGTGACTCTATGTGTGACACTAGTGAGCAATTCTTCATCATTTTTTCTGCAAACTTTTGTTATCCTTCTATATCCTCTCACTGTAGCACTTCCTGTGCACAGCCCTACATGGTATTAATAAATCCATCAGAGCTAGCTTTTATTCTAATGCACATTGTTAGTTTTTCTTTGAATTTCTCTCTTCTTACATTACGTATAAATTCTTTCACACTGCCACTTTGCTCGTTAGTTAATGCTCTGAGTGAAACATTTGTGTTTTCCCTGCATTTCTCCCAATGCTGTCTTTAAGTTCTAAGCTCTACAATGAGCATTTGGATATAAGGTTTTGGAAGATGACTTGAGAACAAAGAGAAAATAGTATGTCTAAAATCCATCTTATGGTTAATGATCTTAACTGGGCAAAGTGGTATGTCAGTTCACAAACTTAATTGTTTCCATGATTCTGGTCACAAACTGAATTAGTTGAGAAATTAAACAATTTCCCCATAAGAGCAATACTAAACCTACCCATTGAATTTGTTTCATATCTTGTCCTACTGGGTTTTTGATCAGTATCGTGGAAAGAATCAAGTTTGTGAACCTGTAAAAAAAAAAAAAAAGATACAATAAGGAAAGGTAACAATGTCAAACTGAATCTGTAGAAAGATTTCCATGTAGATAGATTTCCAAATGTGTATGTGTGGGTATGTGTGAGAGAGAGACAGAGAGAGACAGACAGAGAGAGGAAGAGAGAGAGAGAGAGAGAGAGAGAGAGAGAGCCATTGTGGCCACAGATAACTAGTATCAAAACTAAGAGTCGATATTACTAGAAATTTTACAGAATTATATGGACAAATATATGCACATAAATTAAGTAACTTAAACCAAATGCACCAAAACAAACTATAAAAATCCACCCAGGTGAAATCCCAAACTTGAATTTAGAACTACCATATTTAAGACATTGGAATTATAATTAAATAATCTTTCAAAAGAAAAACTATGACATCACACATTAAAACTGATAGTCAACCAATTATTTAAAGAAAAAAAATCAGTTGTATACAATACATTTCTGAAAAATCAAGTTGCAAATCTTTTTTTTGTGAGACCAGTATGATATTAAGAGCACAAGCAGAAAAATAAGAACTCAGGAACAGACAGCACACATTAATGCTGATCATTAGCAGGGGTAAGAAATCCTCAGTGTAATTTGTCAATTTGAATATAATAATAAGTAGACAAATAAAATGGAAAGCACAAAAATTTTATATGTGTATCATGTTTGTCTCAGAATTTCAAGGCTAATCCAATATTCAAACATCAATAATTCCTGACATGGTTATATTGATAATGTATTTGATTAAATTCAACATCAATTCATAAGGAAAGCTGTCAACAAAACACAATACAAGAAAACTTTCTCAATCTAACTGAGGGCACATAGAAAAATTTGACAACAAACACTGTATTTAGTATTGAAAGATTGAACTCTTTTCATGTGATAGCAGGAACAAACCAAGGATGTTTTCTCACCATTCTTACTTAACATTTCTCTGGAAGGTTTCATTGCTGTTGCTGTTGTTGTTTGGGTTTTGATGTTTTGAGACTGTGTCACTATGTAGCCCACAAAGGCCCCGCACTTGCCATGACCCTCCTGCCTCAGCCTCTGGGTAGTGGGATTACTGTCTTTAATGTTATGCCCGATTTGGTTTTACTCTTTACTGACTAAAGTGAATACTATTTATCTGTGTACTTCATAAAATTTAAACTTTTAAATTTTGAATTATTTTTATTATTTCATTCCTTTTGTTTGATTTCTATATAAATATATATATATATATATATATATATATACTCTATCTAATATTCTCAAAAATGTTAAATTATATTCCCTGTAGTATCTTCAAATGAATCAATGTGTTAATGGTGTAAACTGTATTCATTATTCTTAGTTTTCCAATGAGATATATAAAATAATTATATCTAGTCAAAAACAGTTACCTGCTTTTTATGGATATTTTGCTTTTCATGCAAAGTAAAAGTATTTTTAAAAATGTTATAGCTATTTTAATGTAATTTTAACCAGTTGATTACTGGGCAACATGGAGCTAGCTACCATTTTAAAATTTCATTAGTTTAAATAATTTGGTGGAAGCATCATTTAGACAGAAAAAAAAACATTTAAATGTAATATGGGATTCTTCCTTTTTTTCTTTACTTCCATTTTCTTTCTTTTTATTTTTTTTATTTTAAAGAAAAAATAAATCAAGATTTCAAAACAGGGGCTGGGGATAAAGTGCCTGCCTGGCAAGCATGAGGTTGTGAGTTCAAACCCCGGTACAAAAAAAAAAAATCAAAACAAAATAATTAGAACATAACAATGGTTAATTCCTGGGTGGTTTTTTTATGTATTTGTTAAAGATTTTGTTTCACTGATTTCTCTCTCAGTGAGTTTGTTATTTGAGTGCAGGAAAGTTACTGGTTTTTGCATATTGACTTTTTTTCCACCTACACTACTATATCTGCTTATTACATCTACCAGTTTTTTAGTGGAGTTTTTGGGCTCTTCTATATAGAATATCATGTTATCTGCAAATAAACATAATTTAACTTCTTCTTTCCTGTCTTTCTCTTGTCTAATTGCTCTGGTACTTTCCTGGACTATGTTCAGTATGCATGGAGATGGTGGGAAACCTTGTCTTGTTCCTGTTTTTAGAAAGTTTTCAGGTTTTGTTCATTTAATATGATGTTGGCTGTTGAATTGTCATAAATGGCTTTTGTCAGATTTAGATAAAGGGCATTTATTCCAATTTTATGTAAGTTTTTTTTATTCATGAATGAGTGTTAGACTATCAAAAACTTGTTCTTCATCTATTGAGATGATCATATAATTTTTGTCCCTGGTTCTGTTAATATGGTGTATTATATTTATGGATTTATGTATGTTGAATCATCCCTGTATCCCTGGGATGAATCCCATGTGGTCATGGTGTAAAATCTTCTTGAAGATTTCCTGAATTCTGTTTGCCAGTATCTTATTGAAGATTTTTGCATCTCTATTCATTAGGGAAATTGCTTTATAATTCTTTCTTAGTTGAGTCCTGCTCTGGTTTTTGTATCAGCATAATGCTGGCTTTCAGGAATGACTTCAGGAGTATTGCTTCATTTTCAATGTTGTTAAAGAGTTTGAGGACTACTGGTGTTAGGTCTTCTCTAAATTTCTTGTAAAGTCTGCCTTGAAAATCCATCAGGGTATGGGCTTTTCTTTGTTGGAAGGTCTTTAGCTACACCATTGATTTCATTGATTCTTATTGGGTTATTTAGGATTTTTATATCTTCTTGATTCAGCTTTGATAATTCATATGTATCTAGAAATCTGTTCATTTCTTCTGCATTTTCCATTTTATTAGAATATAAGTTTTCAAAGTAGGTATAATTGATCTTTTGGATTTATGCCGTGATTTCACTTTTCATTCCTAATTACGTGGACTTGAGTCTTTTCTTTCTTTCTTTTTTTTTTTTGATAAGACTGGATAAGGGTTTCTCAATTTTATTTAATCTTTTAAAGAACTAACAGTCTATCTTATTGATTCTTTGTATTTTTTAAAATCTCTAATTCATTAATTGCTTCTGTGATCATTATAACTTCCTCTCTCCTTTTGGCTTAGCCTGTTCTTCTTTTTCTAAAAGTTTGGGGCTCACCATTAAGTTATTTATATCTGCTTGCCCTGTTTTCCTGATTTGGGTATTTACAACTATAAGTTTTCCTTTTAGGACGGTTTACATTGTGTCCCACAAGTTCCAGTACGTTGTATTGTCATTATCATTCAACTGTAAAGACTGTCTAACTTCTTGTTTAATTTCATCTGTAGCCCATTGGTTGTTTAGGAGGGTACTATTATTTTCCATGTGTTAATGAAATTTTCTTCATTTCTTTAGCTATGCATTTCTAATTTCATTGCACTATGTCCTGATAATATGTGTGGAGCAATTTAAATTCCTTTGCATTTACTTGAGCATTTTCGGTAAGCTACTATGTGGCCTATTTTGGAGAACATCCTATGCGCAACTGAGAAAAATGTGTATTCCGATGTGAGGTGGAACATTCTGTAAACCTTTTGTAAGTCTATTTATCCAAACCTTTGATTCAGTTCTAATATTTCATTGTTAATATTTGTCTAGTTGATCTGTCTTTTTGTTACACGGTGGAACCGAGTTCCTGCAATACAATTGTATTACAGCTTATTTGATTTTTCATGCCTGTTAGTATGTATTTTGTGTAGTTCAGTGCACTGGTATTGTTGCATATAAATTCATTATTACTATCTCTTCTAGGATTGTTCCCTTTACAAGGATGTAAAGGGAACTACTTTATCTCTTTTAATCAGTCTTGGCTTGAAATTCACTTTGTCTACAAATAGAATAGCTAATCCTGCTTTGTTCTAGGTTCCCATCACATTGAGCACTGTTTTCCATCCTTTGACTTTCAGTCTATAATTCTTTTTGAATTAAATGTGTTTCTTTCATGCACTGTAATGTTGGACCCTGCTTCCTGATTCATTTGGATAGTCTGTGTCTTTTGAATGGCTAAGGAGGGCGTTGACGCTGATAGTTGTAACTGATACATATTGACTTACCCTTTTCATGTCATTTTCCTGTTGTTGAACCTTCCTCTTTTTTTAAACTTTGCATGGTACATCAGTCTGGGTTGAGGATTATTTTCCTTTAGAACTTGAAATACTTCACTCCAAGCTCTCCTGGCTTGGAGTTTGAGAGTTTGTGCTGAGAAGTCAGCTATGATTCTGATGGGCTTTCCTTTATAGGCAATTTATTTCTTTCCCTAGCAGCTTTTAAAATTCTATTATTAGGCTGAATTTCTGGAATCTTGACTATGATATGCCTGGCTATAAACTTTTTTTGATTATGCCTGTTGGAGTTATACATGCCTCAATTATCTGTATGCCAAATTCTTTTTTTTCTATCAGGGAAATTTTCTGTCATGATCTCTGTGAATAGTTTTTTAATATCATTTGTGATATCTTCTGCTTTTACATTAACTTTAATTAATCTTTAGTTATTTGTCTTGGTCTGATCTAATAGTTGCTGGATTGATTTTTCATGATGCCTCGCTATTTTTGAGAAATCTCTATTTCTGTGATTGTTAACTGCAAGCCTGTCTTTCATATCTGAGATCCTGTCCTCACATTAGCTTAATCAGCTGCAAGTACTCCCAATGGAAATTTGATTCTCCTGGATATCTGCTTGAATCTGCCTTATGGATTTCATTTCTTTCTTATGATGAGCATCATGGCTTTCACAATTTTCTTAAACTCATCTTTTTTTTTTTTTGTCTCTGTCTGTTTTAGCATCACTAAGCATGGTCATTATTTTGGATGCCATCTCTGCAGTTATCCAAGAGATTATTTCTGACTTGAGTTTTTTCAGAGCTTTATTCAATTGCTTTGCTGTTATGACTTCAGACAGGCCAGATGGGTGGGTTTCAGATTGACCCACTTCATTATCCCCTAGGTTTCCCTGTGGTGAACTGGATGTATTGGGTTGCATCTTGTTTAAATATATTTCTATTTTCTTTAGTTTAATTCTTGTGGCACTTGTAAGCTTCCTATGATGGGTTTCTTTAGCACTAGTATTTAGGATCCTTAGGCAATGGCTACTTTTCTTAGGTACCTTCCATTATAGCTGGTTTGGTTGTTTTGAGTTGGTTGGAAGATTATACTTGTTCAATTCGTTGGAGAAGAAAACTTGCTGCTTGTTTGGCCCAGCGCCTGGTTCTTTGGCACTGTTCCACAATGTTTTTTGTGACCCTTAGTCATTCTCAGTCATAGAATAACAGCATAAACAGCAGTTTAAAATGATTATACAACTTTTGGCTTTAGTGGTACCAATATCATCAAACACAGCCTAGAAAATTACAAACTAAATTACTCATTAATTTTTCACTTAACAGTGTGAATTAGATTTGTGGTTATATAACAAAGCCTAAAACTGAAGTTATATGCAGTATACAAGCCTGAAAATTATTTTCAGTGCACAAGTCCTTAATATATCAATTTTGCCTTCAGGGATTAAAATTTAAAACTGGTAAAGGAAAAAATAGAGAAGTGGAATAAGAGTAACATATTAGAAGTATGTTTGGAGGACAAATTTCAGACATGCTAACTTTGCGAAACTGGTGGAAAAGACTGGAAGGAAAGAGAGAAGGAAGTGATAAAAAAGAAAAACAGAACAGAACCTCAACCACAAAGAGCTAGAAATCATGTTCACATTTATATAAAAAGAAGATCAAATAACAAAAGAGAAAAAAATGAACACAAAAAGCAAAAAACAAGAACACCACCACAACAACAAAAAATGAGAGCGGAAAAAAAATAGGCCACTTCCAGGTTTGTCTCTGCTTTCATTAGTGGACAGTCTTTGGAAACTGAGTCCAAATATGGATTGATTCATTCCATCAAGCCAGCAGCATCTTTTCGGTGGGGTGGTGGATAATCTCAGGGAGGCTGCTCTTCCTGACCAAGACGAGGCTCACCGAGCTTGCCTCAGTCCGAGCACCTTCTATGGGCCTGAGCCCAGGTGGCACCACTGCTAGACGGTGCCAGCAGCAATTCTAAGTTCTCATCTCTGGTGATCCAACTCCAAGGCAACACCAGGCCAATTGCTGTCTTCTGTGGGAGTACTAAGTCCTCTGTGCTGGTGGCGCAGTCCTCCTCTGCCACTCCCCTCCTCTGCAGCGTCTCTCCGGGAGGCCTCTGGGCGTCCAACCGTCACCCTGTGTGCTCAGGTTTGAACCACCCCTTTTGTGCAGTGAGCCCTGTCTCAGGGAGAAGGGGATGACAGCTACCTCCTCCTTCTTCACTCAAGTTGCTTTCTTTATTCTCCCCATGGACAATTTGCACCTCAGATCTTTCCAGGAGACCCATTTCCCTCCTTCTTTTCCTCCTCATGTTGCTACATGCTAATATCTGGACAGCGACTCTCAGAGAGGGTCTTTCTCTGTTGCTCACCCTTCTGCTGTCCTGGTCTCCCCATTCCTTTTTTTTTTTTTTTTAGATTTATTGTTTGTTCTGAAAGATTGGAACAAATTTCTTTTAATTTGGAAAGCAAAACTATTGTAAAAGAATCCAAAATTAATGAGATATAGAAAACTGTTTTTTCTATATGTTTCTCCTTGAAATACTATTTTCATACTAAATAATAAAACTGAGGATAGTATTTTCATAAAATGCCTACAAAGTTAATATGAAAACATTTAGATATTTCAACTTTACCTTTAACATTTATATTTAAAGGAAAATAAATGTTCAACTGCATTTCTCATTGTTACATATCAAAATTTATAATTTGATAAAGGGACTATTATCCTGTTGAACAGGAATAATTGAATTAATCTCATAATATTTTAATGTGCCTAGTTAGTGAGGAATACCACAAAGACCAAGATAGATATAATAGCCTAGAGTCTCATATATATTTGAATTGACTAGAAGTTAGGTAAATAGGCTTCTAGCTTACCACTGAGGGTACAGCCAAATAGACTGATCATTTTATTTATTATAAGTGTTATGGTGTCATTTGACATTTTATTTGTAATTTTAAACTTAATGTTGCAATTTTAAGAAAAAACCAACTCTTATCAATAGAACTAATTTTAGAGTTTTGCAGTTTCAGCACACTTCTTAGTGTGTATGATTCACAAGGCAGGTTAGAAATGCACAGTGGGGAGGGAGGTAAAGCTTTGTGAGACAGCGCTTGCCTGGGCCTTCTCAAACTGCAGTTCAAAATAAGCTGTAAACGTGGAAATTGGTCTCCATATTCCAAGACTAGCTGAAAAAAATTCTTTGTTATAAACCTGAACACCTTGGGGTAGCAATTATAGGTGAAAAGAGTGGAGCAAAATAGAGAAGAGAGAGTGTTTCATGAGATATTGGGTAAAGAATTTGTTCCCTATGTGGTTTATGAAGTTAAAATATTATGAATGTAAATAATACTTGATAAATATTGATCATCACATGACATTTCATACCAGTTCTAAAGACATTTTGCAAACTTACAGCTAGCTCATCTTGGATGTAATCACATGAACTGAATAATTTTTCATTTTCCAATATTTTGAAGAAATATTCTACTAATAGTTTAATTTCCATTTTTTAATTTTGGAAGTATGAGTGCATGCTAAGTTCATAATTTTAATTTTTACATGACTCTTTTAACCAGATTTTGGATTTTACTATTAACAGAAAGTGCAGAAATCAAAGAATGCTCTTCAGAGCCATCTTAAGTGTCTAAAGAATGATCTGTTTAAAGTTTATTACTAATGCTTGACTGACAATTCTGCCGCTTCCCAGAAACTACCTATAAAAGTTAATGCAGCTGTTGGTAGCAAGGGAAAAACAAACTCTCTTTCATCGTGAGAGGTGGTCCTTATATTTTCTATCTTGATATCATTCAGTAGGAAATATTTGAGATCACATAATTATGATCTCAAAACTATTTTCAATCTATTTTTATTAGCACATGTTTACAGTGCATGCAGTTTTCAGTCACCTTGGGGAGAGGGCCCAGGTGCACAGTATAAATTGTTATTTTTGTTTGTTTATTTTAATCTCTGTCTCTCCCAACACTTTCCCCACTTTCAATCCTGTCCATACTAATCTTAGCTGATGCTTATGTCATAGGATGCTCATATTCATTGAAGTTATTAGGTTCTTGTACAGAGCTAATCTTTATTTTATTTATTTCTCCTCTCCCCACTCTTCACTCACCCTTAGTCTCTTGGGCCTCTTACCATTTGCAAAACATCCATCCATCTCTCTGATTTTATCCATCCTTTATTAATCTCTTTGTAGTTTGCTTACTCAAATGAGACACACCATACAGTATTTAAGCTTATGTATCTGGTTAATTCACTCAACAATATATTTTCCAAATGTGTATCCATGTTCTTACAAATGCCTCCTTTCCTTCAAATTTACCTTTATAGTTGAATAGTATCCATTATGTGTAGCTAACACATTTTCTACGTCTAATCATCCGTTGCTGGGCAAACAGGGTGCTTTCCAGATTTAGCTAGCATGAATTGTGGTGCTATAAATGCTGGTACACGTATGTATATCACTATAATGCTATATCTTAAACTCTTTGGAGATGATACCTAAGCAGGGCATAGCTGAGTTTTAGAGGATTAGGCTGAGGAGTCAATGATTAAACTGTGGGTCCAAAGCACACAGACTATGTGAGGAGTGAATGATTAAACAGCAAGAAGCTTAGGTCAGTGAAGCTGTTGTTTTTGGGCATTGTGTTTCTCTCTGCTCCTTCCCTCCCCAACAAAAACACCTCCTATGCTTGAGACAGCAATTTGACCAAATTGCTTTTCTTTTTTTTTTTTTTCTCTTACACTGATATTTAAATAAATATAGAGACTTGTCATATTTGGGGCTTCTCCTGAGAGTCTCCCTAATGCTGGACATTCTTGGTTGAGATAACTGCTGTGGCCTCTCCATGAATGAACTGGGTCTTGTCTCTGAATAACTCAGTCTCTATATTTCCATGGTCAAACACTATGACGCTGGGTCATGTGGAGTTTCTAGTTTTAGTTCTTTGAAAATGCGCTGTGCTGATTTCCATAGTGGATGTGTTAGTTTACGTTCTCACCAACAATGTAGGCAAGTTCTTCACCACAGCCTCTCCAGCGTTGTTCTTTTTTTTTTTTTTTAAATTTCTTAATGATTGTCATTTCTTCTGAAGTCAAATGGAATCTTAGTGTTGATTTGATTTGCATTTTTCTAATGGCTAGAGATGGTCAATATTTTTCACATATCTGTAAGCCATTTGTACTTCTTTTTCTGGGAAATGTCAGTTTACTTCACTTGCTCACTTCTTGATTCGGTGGTTTATTTTAGGTGATCTAATTTTTTGAGTGCTTTATGTTTTCTAGACATTGACACTCGCAGGAATAGCTGGCAAACTTTTTCCCATTCTTTAGTTTGTGTCTTTACTAATGATTCTTTTGCTGTGTTGAAGCGTTTTAATTTGCTGTAATCCCATTTTTTGATTCTCGCTGTTATTTCCTAAGCAATCATGGCTCTGCAGAAAATCCTTTTTTACATTTATGTCTTCAACTGTTTCACCCATTTTATCTTCCGTAGATTCATGTTTCTGTTTTAATGTTTGGATCTTTGATCAGTTTGGATGTTAATCCAGTACATGGTGAGAGATATGGGTCCAGTCTCAATCTTCTACAAACTGTTGTGATTTTTTCCAGCACCACTTGTTGAATATGTTTCATTTAAGGTGCAAAAGAGTATACTGAAAGATTTTCAGGGCTCTTGAAGGTTGAAGTTTTACTACAATCATCACATTAAATAATGTTATTATCTAAGGGACATTGAGCACACTTTAAAACTAATCAATGGTGTTCTTTATCTCACTCTGCCATAATACATTTTATGTATCTTCACATGTGACATTTGAAAACCCATCATTTGACTTAGAATGCAGGGAGAGTCAAGACCCTTAGATAGGGTTAGATTAGAGAGTCAGTCGGGCCCTTGTAAGAAGTAGAAAGGTAATAGATTCTGCATCACAGCAAACCAACTGCACTGACAGCCTGCTGTTTGACACCTCTTGTTTTAAAAAAGTAATTTCTTTTCTGACAGACTATCAGAAGCCATGTTGTGCAGGAGGGTCTTCAAATTATAAACCAGAGTAGGACTGAATTCAAATTACACTTCTTGTTTTTAGGAGAGACATTATTCTCAGTCTTAATGAACTGTGTGTAAAGTGGGGATTATACATTCTCCTTCAAGGAATTTGGCAAGGATTAGTGATTATCTAGGTAAGATAATTTACACATAATATTCAGAGTTAAATTCTATATAGTTGATAAAATTTGGGAACAAGATAGGCTGTATTTAATGTTGCACAGATTTTACAATTAACTTTTTAACTAATATGCAAAAATGCTCAAATTATACTCATTGATATATATTATATTCTATGGAAATTCTGAGAAAGGGAAGCCTTCTGAGATCATCGTGGGCAAATTTAAACATGAACTATAAGAGCTAGATCACAAGGAGGATTTCTATGGAAATATTGGTATTAAAAGATACTGACATGTTTTAGGAGAAAACTGCACAGATGTGGAACTTGATTTCAGAGTGGTTGACTTTGAGGAATGAAAGTCTGTTCAGGTAAAATTGTACCACAGAATGTTAGGTCTATTGCATTTAGGTGAGAAGATGAAAATAGAAAGAATGTGCAGTAGAAAGGAACACATTAGGTGAGAAAAAATGGGAAAACAAATTTAGTAGTTTTCACCACAGTGATGATAACTGAAGGTTGAGTTCCCAGAGGTATAGAATTTTGAGCAAAAACCAAGTATTGAAGTGATTTTAAAAGTCAATAAAACATTTCTATTTTTGGCTAATCTATCTTTAGGTTCTAGCTCACTATCCCCTTGACAATCATAAAAAATATGAAGCATTTACTTTCAGAAACCTGATGTTGTTGCTTCTTTATAATTCTTCTCAAAATCAAAGACAAATCTAATTCTATTGCAACCTATAACGAAATACTCCATTTGTATATTAGCTAGTTACATTTTTTATGAAAAAAGTTTTCTAAAATATTTTGTCTCTTTGGTATAGGAAGTATTAGGAAAATAGAAAAATATTATAGTTTTAATTTTAGGAAGACTCTAGAGGAGAAATAAACTTTAAACAAAAGAGAACACATCCCCTTCCAAGACTCATAATTATAATTGAAATGAAGCATTAAATTTTGCATGGCTAATATCCGATAATAATTATAGGTGAGGTAGATAATTCTTTCTGCTCATAGATTTCTTGCCATCAGTCATGATTAGGGATACCTACATTTATATCTAATGGTTGACTTTGAGGACAGGCTATGTCTCTGAGTAGTGTATATCATGCAGACAGACATAACAAACTGCATCATTTAAAATGTATTTAGTTGTTGTATGTGATTCTTATTCTTATTGTAAGAAAGTTAAACCAGAAGTCAACTATTGTTCCTACTTTTATTCTAGAAGAAAAATTAATAATTCACTTAGAGGAGTTTCAAATACTTAGAACTTTACCTTATTTGAGACCTTTCAGTATGACACCATTTAAAGTGAATTTCATACCTGGACAATTCTGTCACACATCCCAGATATATTAGAAACCTCACTTTATGTTTATAATTGAGTGAGGGGGATGTTCTCCCTGAGCTAATGTCACAGTGCTGCCACACAGGATGCGTGTTCTCTTATCATCTAAATCTTTTATACAGTGTGTATTTTCTTACTATAATAAAAATGGAAATTGGTGAAAATAAAGATTTAAAAATACACAAGAAAAAATTGCATATGTTGATGTCATTATAAAAGGTAATTAAGGAAACAATCTTGGGTTATGATGAATTATACTTGTGTTTTTTTCAATCGACTATTTATATAAAGATGAAATTTACACATATGATAAGCACATTGGCTTACTTTTACTATGTATTAAATATATTGGTGTTGAACAGTCTTTTTCACATATTTACTGTTATAAGCAAAGCTAATAAAATAAAGTGGAGAGAGAGATAGAGAAAAATTGAATTTGATGTTTACCTCCTAAATATTCAAGGTGTTTGAATTAAATGCTACTTTATTTTCATTACTATGTATGCATTGTTCTTTACAGTTGTGTAAAGCCAAGTATTGACATTTTAGTGTTTAGTCTCTATGTCTACCCTCAACAGTATCTGATATTGGGAAATTGTTAAGTAATCACTGAATAAATAATATTAGAAAGATGAAATAAAATGTTTTCTTAATTATTTTTTGGCAATAAAATCCTCTCAGAAAATTTTTGTGAATTGAAATGATACATTATCATATTTGTCATAAAAATGCTCTTACTATGTTAAATGTATAAAATATGGAAATTTAATTTTTTAATTTCCCCACACACTTATTGAATTGAATATTTAATTTAAATATAGTAATTTAGAGGAAGAAAGGACATATTCTATGAAGAAATTTATGTTGTCAGTAATGTGACAAATTTTACCAAGTTGGCTGATAAGTATATGTATATGACAGAGGTTCCCAATTGTGTTCTGTTGTAAATGTAGCATTAGTGTCTTCCCAGCATTCTACATTGTGTACAAAAACCAGAATCTCCACAGTTTGAAGTATTAAGCCAGACTAATGCTTTAACAGAAATCATGTTGCCAAAATTAAGGTATCAAAAATGAAGAATTTCTAATAAATGTTTATGAAAGGAGATTATTCATTATTTCTGCCAAAACATTTCTTGGTGAAATGAGGTTTTAGCTTCATGCTAACAACCTAATAATTATGTAAAATACTGAACATGGCATTTTCTGTTAGCTGCATAAGAAGGAAACAAATAAATTAGATATGTACGTTAAAGTAACATGTAACCCATGAACTTTTCCTATACTACATTTTATCATAAAATTGAATAATACAGTTTACACTTAAAATTCACCCCAAATATTAATATGATTTTATATTGTGCCTATATTTCTCTATACTGGGGAAACAATAAAAATGTCAGTATTGAAATATTTATTTTGTAGCTTTCTTGTGGAAAAAGGAAAATTTACTAAGGAAGTAAGTTGCTTTCACTAGCTTATATTCTTATTTACATTAGTCAATTTTTCTATCTTTTGTTTAGAATTCAATAGCTCAAAATCACATCTGGTTATGATCATGTCTGTTTTATGTATAACTCAGAGTAGATTAGACAATCACATGTAAATATATTTTTAATATATTAATTTGAAAAAGTGGTGATTGAAATTTCAAAGTCTCTTACAATGAATAAATTTTGATCTTTTCAAAAATAATTATTGAAATAAAGTAATGCTTTTAAATGCCAAAAAAGAGAATTCAGTAATTTTAGACTATTTCACTTAATTCAATGTCTTATATACCTCATGACAGAGATAGTGGTATCATACATTAATTTATGCTCCCTAATGTGGAGCTGATATTTCCCAGCATATCAATATTGTAAAGATTTCTATAGTCATAGAAATCCCAAAGTGTGAATGTGAATAATAACACTAGATGAAATTTTTTTTGCTTCATCATTTGTACATTGGCTTGGAAAACTTCTGAATCAAATGAGCCTCTGAATCATATTTTGCTCCTACAGTTGGGCTGTTGAAAGTGTTGCTGACAGGGATGGATGCTATACTGTGACTTGGAAGACATTTCACAAAACTTTGAGTGAAGACTTAGGTCACATCGTGGATACACTCCTTTACAGAAACTTCCTCATTACTGTCAAACAATTTATATTTAAATTGACTTAGAATTTATTTTTAATAACCTCCAGTTAATTAATAAGCATCTCATTGATTGCATTACATCTATGTTTCATTAAAATCTTACTATCACTGCTGAATCTTTGGCAGAATTAGAACTGAAAATTAATTTTAATCAGTCCTATAAATAAAATCCAGTGTACGTCTTACTACTTACACCAAACAGTATGAAACCTCATGACAAGGATTTATTTATTTATTTTATTTTAAAAAGGGTAAAACGAAACATAACAGAACAAAGCAGATGAGAAGCAAAACAATGTAAGTGACACAGGTTTCAAAGCAAGACAACAGGAGATCTACAGTGGCTGCCATAATGTCTCTTGTTTTGTTCTAAATAGTTGTCTATATCTTCACACACAATGAATTCATACAAAGCAAAATAACATAAAACTGATCAGAATAGAATAATGAAGGCATTACAGGGCCTTCAAAACCAGACAATAGGAAAATCAACAGTGGTTACTGCAATGTTTCTTGTTCTCTTCAAAATAGCTGTCCATACCTTCATGTATGTTAAATTACACAATAAAAAACAGACTAAAACCACTCTTAACAAAGAATAGACACATTACAAGATTTCACAGCATGACGATGCAGAATCAGCAATGGATACCATAAAGTCTGTTTTTTTTTCAAAGTAGCTGTTCATCACACATAATTTAATTGATTCTCCTAAACTCCTTAGGAGAAGTTCTAGGCATGTATAAGCCTTTACATGTATACCTATCCTTTCTGCATTAGAGGAAAAAACAAAACAAAACTAAACTAAACTAAACATATTACTATACAAATAAGAAACAAAAAAGACAAATAACAATAGCAAAAAGCCCAAACAATGACGATACAAGCTTTCAAAACACGGTGGTAGGAACAGAACTAAGGTTGATATTTTACAAGATAATTTCTAAGTTGACTTCAGGGCTTTCAAATTGTATTTCAAAGAAATATGACTTTAAGTTTCTAGTAAATAGTTAAAAGTAAATAAATTTCACAGTGTTAGGGAGATCAGATTAATTTCTGAACAGCTTCTAATTATTTATTTGTTTCTTTCTACTGTTTTGTGAAACTTCTATGACATCAAATGAAACAGTCAAGAAGATATCAAATAGTTAATTCAGAGTATTGAGGTTTACTTTGAATTCCTTATGAGACATTTTTATTGACTATTTCCAATGTGTAATGAATGTTTTATATACCAAAAGTGTTTTTTCCAAAGTAAATTTCTTATAATTAAAATATGGACAGAAAGTAAAGATAAATTTTAACAAGTTGGAAATTCTAAGACAATTTTCATTAATAAGATGTATTTTTAATCATATTTATAAAATTTATAACTAATAAAATATTTTTTCAGACAAATTTTTATTTTTCCACTTTGAGTTTCATAACATTGTTAATAATGCACAGAAAAAATAATATTTTTCTACATATCATATAATGGAAATTAACTAGGCCACTGTTTTTCTTTCCCTCTGCTCCGATGAGGATGTAAGGGGCAGCTTGTGAATGTTTCTAGAAGTTCTTCACTGGCTTGAGTTTAAAAGCAACTAACTCCCATCTTCTCAGTCTGTCCAAGTTGCTTTAATAACATGTGAAACTCAGTGATTGGAAAACAACCAAAATTTATTTTTCATAATTTTGGAAGTGTAATTATCAAGGTGCCAGCAGATTTGGCATGTGGTGAGAAAACATTTTCTGGTGTATCCATAATGCCAAGGAGATAAACTCTCATGAAGTGACCTAGCACTCTTCCTGAGAGACTCACATTCATGCTTTCAGCCCCAAAGCGTTCAGAGCAGGTCATCAATTCAAATGCATAGTTTACATCTGAAGAAGATGAAAAACAAGTAAAATATTTCTCCTCAAATAACAATTGAATGGTACTTCATTTTCTATCTTATTTTACAATTCATTATATTAGTCATTTTGAGATTTGTATTGTATGTTGTTACTTCTATATGCTCATGCATGGTGTGTATACATCCAGCTTTTTGTTCTATGGAAAGACCTGGCAAGCTACATAAAGAATGGCCAAAAGAGGCAAGAGGCAATGCACACAATTCACCAAGCAACCTTTAAATCCATAGTAAGCATATTGAATATGTCATCTTCAGAATTTATAGTTAAATGACCAAAATCTATTCTTGAACAAAATACTCTAATTGAGAGATGCAAATGTCCACGCTGAGAAATGATAGATAATTTCTCACTTAACAGTGGGAGCTGAATTCTCTAGATGTATGGATAGCTAAGATCTAAAAGGATATTCAGGAGTCCAAGACTTTTCCAGCTGGTTACTTCCATGTCTCCAAGTGGGCACCTGATCAAAGCTGTCTCACAGAACCACATGTGCATTTAATTCATGGAAAGACTTATATAGAGGAGGTAAGTGGTGGAAGTTTCTTCACAAAAGTGTAATGAAAACAGAAGTAGAAAGTTTTATGTTCTGTGCCAATTCCGCATCAGGAATGCAAACATAATGCACTGCAAACATGCACCAAAGTTTAAACGGGGGCAAGAGGTGGGGGAGGAGGAGAGGGAAGGGAAATGGGTTGGAAAAAGGAACTAAGATGAGTTGTACACGTGGACCAACACGTGGACCAAGGAATGTAAACATCACGTACTACAACATGTACTAATGAATAAAATAGTAAAGCTGAACATTGTGATTTAGAAGTTGCATGCATGGAGTCTAGTTGTACCACATCGGTTAGAATCTTGTTACACTGTCGTGAAGAGGATCATGAGAACTGGAAAAGGCACTGTGTAGGTGGTGGCCACATGGCCCCTTTGATATAGGTAATTTTGTCACTACAAGTAAGAAAAGAGAGAAATGCAAATCTAGCTCTACTGCCATTCAGGCTGCAGTAAAGGTTTTAACATCATATGTTGAAGTAAAAATTGACTTTTGAGTGTGTTACTGCCTTATTAACAAGTGTGTCTCTGTGTAGATTTTATTCTTCCTCGGTCCTGAACAAGGATTATGCTACCTTGCAACTGGATTACTGATTGCCCTTGAGCTGGACATGATCCACTTCAAAGTTAGTCTCCCGTTCTGGACTTCTCATTATTGTCACACAGCACAGAATCAAGTCCTAGAACAATCCTGCCAGTCTTTGCTAGTGGGACTTGACACAGAAAAATGTATATAAAGATACAGCTGATAGCTGATGCTGTAGCTCGCCCCACAGCAATCGCTGTATGAAGCGTTGTAAAGCAAGCTCTGCAAATGCAGGAGAGGGGCTGCCCGTGCTGTCCTAAAGTGGTCTCAGTTTTACTTGGTTAACAGAAACAAACATGTGCAGATTTAATATGAGGTAAATAGAAAATACATTTTTATGGGGAAAGGAAGGAGGGAATTAATACTCTTGAGGGTGAGGGTATAGATCTGAGTGCTCTCTCTGAAACATGAGTGATATCAATTGGGTATTAAAAATGTGGCTATGATTTGCATGAAGAAAGAGTTAATCAGCCTGGCAGGGTGTTGCCTGTAATCCCAGCTCTCTGGGAGCCTGACATAGGATCTCAGCTTCAACACCAGTTTAAGCAAATTAGCAAGACGACTTTGTCTCAGAGAGAGAGAGAGAGAGAGAGAGAAAGAGAAACTTGGGGCTAGAGAGTGTAGGTCAGTGTGAAGGTCCTGTGTTTAATTTCCAGGACCAGAAAGACATGTAATGACAAATTAGCTTTGTGACAGAATGAAACACAGATATGAGCTCAAGAAAGTGGAAGGTTAGTAGAAGGTATGACAGTAGAAAAGATTGATTATGAGAGCTAAGATGAAAAGGCAAGCACAAATGCATGACAGTTTAACAATGAGATTAAGAAGTTTGGTTCCATACCTTTAGGTCGTGTTATTGTAACATGACTATATAACTAGATGAATATATAATAAATATAAATATAACTAGTTGAACTCTTTCTTTCTGTCTTTCTTTACTTTCTTCTTTTTTTCTTTTTTGTCTTTTGTTTTTTTTGAAACACTCTATCACTACGTGGTTCAGGTTGACCTTAAATTCACTTTGTAGTGCAGGCTGGTTTCAAACTTGCAATGATTATCCTGCCTCAGCCTCCTGAGTGCTGGGAATGCAGGCATGCATCACCATGCCTGGCTTGAATTACTTTCTTGGGAAAGAACAGGTAGTTCTACTGGATGGCACAGGTGCCCATATTTTTGGCTTACCAGGACCACATTGAGTAAAGGGTAATTATCTTGAGCTGCATATAAAACATATAATGTTGTTTATCTATATGTATCAAAACTGTTTAAAAATAATTTTTATTATAATATTAACAAAATGTACAATAAGTGTATTATAATATTAACAAAATGCATTATAATATTAGCAAAATGTATTTAGGGCAACTTAAATGTAAAACTAGCAGGATATATGACCTTATTTTTGTGAAACAAAAGTGTCAGTGTTTGGTTCATTGGAGAAGACTGGTACTCTTACTCTTCTCATAGTACTTGTCAGAAATTTTACTTTCAGAAAACTCTTGAAAATGTTTCTTCACGAAAACATGTGACCCTGAGCTGCAGGCCCAGGTGGCAGTAACACTCCATTGCTGCCTCCTCTGCACACGTTCCATGTCACCTTTGCACAAGTCCTGAAAATACTGCTGAAAATCACACAATAGTGTTAAAAATGTATATCCTTGCATATCCCTGTTCTAGACATCAGGGCCACACATGAGCTTTGGACTTGTCTAGTTTAGGGGAAAAGGTTGAAGTTTAGGGTTCAAAGAGTTGAAGTTTCTAAGACCATAGCAATAAGGACAAACCTGCAGTCTGTGAGTTACAAATTACAGCAGACGTAGTAAAGTGAACACGGAAAGATTCTGTGTAAGGCATGGAGGGAAATCATGTGTGACTCACTGTATCTACATATAACACGAAGCAAAAGGAAACTGAATGTTCTGAGCCCATGCGATTTGGAGGAAAGTAGAGACAATGATTGTGACAGAGAGTGGGACAAGGAAGGGTATGGGTAGAAATGGCAAATTTCTCTTTCGAGCTACTAAAAATGAGTGATTTGGAGACTTGAACCTGAAGCTTAGGAGAACACTAAGGTGTAAGGTGAGCACCGGGGATCACCTGGTCCACGTGGCAGTAAGACATGGGACTTGTGTGCATACGACTTACAAGTGTCCTGTTTTTCTGGAAGCTCGTCCCGGATCGTCACATCTCTGTGCTGTAGGCCCTTATTCTGTCATGGTCTGCTTCAGAACTTCTTTGCTTTCACTGTTTTTTAAATGTGTCCTGATAGCCTGAGATTTATTTCCTTCCTTCCTTCCTTCCTTCCTTCCTTCCTTCCTTCCTTCCTTCCTTCCTTCCTTTCTCTTTCTTTCTTTCTTTCTTTCTTTCTTTCTTTCTTTCTTTCTTTCTTCCTTCCTTCCTTCCTTTCTGTTTCTTTCTTTCTTTCTTCCTTCCTTCCTTCCTTCCTTCCTTCCTTCCTTCCTTCCTTCCTTCCTTCCTTCCTTTCTCTCTCTCTCTCTCTCTCTTCCTTTCTTTCTTTCTTTCTTTCTTTCTTTCTTTCTTTCTTTCTTTCTTTCTTTCTCTCTTTCTCTCTTTCTCTCTTTCTTTCTTTCTTTCCTGTCTCCATCTTTTCTAACTTCTAGAAAAGAAACAGCTCAGTTCCAGCAGTCCCGGAGCTGTCTCCCAGCACTCATCCACATTTCATGTAGCCATTTTCTTTCTAGTTTCCTGTTTTTACACAATTGCCCGGAAGACAGAGGAGCTCTTGGATGATATCTTGTTTTGAAGTATCTCTGCATCATCATCATGAAAATCAGGTTTTTGTTTGGTGGCCAGCAACACTAGAAGCCGGAGTATAACTTTCAAAACCACATAACTTTTAACCTAAAATACATGTTTACCCACTATATATTAATTCTGAAATGTAAATTTGATAGTCAAAGTGAATTACAATTTATTCTTCAATTTTTTTTTTTTTTTTGGTACTGGGGATCGAATTCACGACCTCGTGACCTCATGCTTGCTAGGCATGTGCTTATGCCCCTGAGCTAAATCCCCAGCCCTGAATTACAATTTATAAACAGAATGGCTTAGCACCAGTCAGTTTTGTTTACACTAGGTGTCCCTCACTTGGTGCCATTTGAGTCTATTCTCAGCCTCTACAGTGCTTTCTGCCTAGCTAAAAACCTACTCAATTTTAGGCTTATTTTGTGTTATAGAAGTTAAACATTTTTGTAGCACTGGAATGTTAGTACAGTGGTACCTTGGTTCACAATTTTAGGAAAGATGACCATGCTAGTGTTTGTTACCCAATGTAGAGTTTATAAATCAAATTTTGTCCAATAGTTTTGCTTGAAAATTGATTTGTTTGTGAACCAGTAAGTCTGTGAACTGAGGTATTGCTGTAATTGACATTTTAAAAATTTGTGTTTGTTTTTAAAAAATAGGCTTTTAGTTAAAATGCTTTCTTTCACTATTGTTTATCATTCTGATATGTTTATAATTGAATACTTTGATGAATTAGTTGAATTTTCCTGCTGAGCAATTGATGAGTACAATGATCCTCCATTGGTTTAAATTCATTGATAGAAGCAGAAACAGCAAGAGAGAAAGTGAGAAGTAAGAGGGACAAAAGACACTGCTTAAGGGAAAGGTGAATTCATAACACAGTGAGATCAAGATAAAAAATGAAGATACAAAAAATTTAAATCACAGAAAGTCTAATTGAAAGGACAAATGCTTATATACCTAAAACATAAAAAGAGCTAATTAAAATTTGCCAGTTTCAATTTAAAGATGTAGAAAGCTAGAAAAAAAAGTGTCTGTTATTGATTTTTAGTTTATATGTTTTTGGCTTTTTGAGACAGAGTCTTGCCTTGTAGTGTAGCCTGGACTTGTCCTCACTACGTAGCCCAGATTGGCCTCCTAATCACAGTGACCTTCCAGGCTCAGCCTCCCGAGTGCTGAGCTTACAGCTGTGCACATCACATCCAGTTGCTTTTCCTCTTAAAAGAAGAAGACAAGGGCCAGGGATTTAGGTCAGTGGCATAAGCACCTGCCTGGCAAGTGTGAGGTTGTGAGTTTGGTCCCTGGTACCACCAAAAAAAAAGATGAAAACAAAAGATAGTCACAATCCTAATTAATGATTTTTAAAATCTTTTCAAATCACTAGAACTGCAGGGAAACAATCTGAAATTTAGAAATCTTGTGGTTGTTACATGAGTCAGTGTTTCATTACTTTTTATTTCTGAGCAGTTTGCCATTGTGGAGACATAACAGGTTTTGATTCACGATTTGATTTTTTCTAGTTTCGCGAATTTATGAATGAAGTCATAAAAACTCATACACAAAATTTATAATAAGCTTCTCTATATCTAGTTGCTGTGGTTTTGATTTAAATTATATTGAGTATTTAGATTTGATTGTGAAGAATCTACAGGTGGTCAATATTGAGTTTTCTAATCCATGAGAATGATATATCTTAATTTATTTGGATATTGGTTGACATATTTCACTCATATTTTTAAATTTTCAGAAAAGACATTCTGCATATACTTTGAAAGGTTTATGCCCATCTCATTTTGGTGCTATTTTAAATGATCATGCATTGACCATTTATATCTGTCTCTACATTTTAGTTTTCCACATTGTTTGTGTCAGAACTTGATTGACTTCTGTGTATTGGTCTTATAGCCTGTGATCTTGGAATACTCATATTTTGTTTCTAGGGGATTTGGGAAGATTTAATAGAATTCTCTATGTATGTAATTATATCATCCACAAATTACTCATAGGTTATATTATATTATATTGAACTTAGTTTTCTGCCCATTGAGGCCATTCTCACATTATTCTCATTTATTTTCATGAAACAAGAAGTTCTTTACACTTCCCCTGAGACTAATAGTAATTCAGGCATAGAGTCTTTTTATATTTTCTCTTATATTCATACTCAGGTGGCCTCCACTGTGAATTCCTCTATTTTACACGACTACAGTATTTTACTATATATATATTTTTAAAAGGCAGTGGCAGATTGAGTATTGAACTGGACCACTATCTCAGGATTCAGTTGGACTCTATAATTACAAACCTGTAAAAATAGTACATACACCATACTAGAACATAGTAACTCATGTAATTCTCTCAACAGCGCTATCACAGATAATTGTAAAACTTTGTAGCTAAAGAGATGGAGGCTTAAATAAACAAACAAGTTTACCCACGGTTTCCCAGGTGCTCACAGTTCAGCTAGCATTTATACCCAGATCTCCGACATCAAAACTCTCACTCCCAGTGACTACACAAGCTGAAACTATTACTGTAGTCCATCCTAAAAGCTTTGGTTTATGAACTCAGAAGGGCTTATGAAATGGCTTTTGATAAACTTAATAAATAAATAAAATTTGATTTTATTTTTGAATGGTCAATCCATGTATCTCTTCTTTCCTGTTTTTGTCTTGTACATTTGGTCAGTTCTTCAATCTTAGGGTTAGTAACAAGCCACATAATTTTCTTTAGTTATTAATTTTTACTGAGATATAATCTTCTAATCATTAGTTTCTATGAATATTTGACAAATCCTATGTTTCAAATATGTTCACAAAATGAACTAGTTGTTAAAAGAATGCCCAAGTAATGAAAAGAAATGCAGCTCTGAAGAGGTGAAAAATCATTGAAATAACTCCTATTAAGATAGTTACTTGTTACTAGAAATCAAAGAGTTATTAATTAACTTATATTCACAGAGAGGAGTATTTATACAACTGCTTTCAAGGTTAAGACTCTTAGCACTTACATGCTGGGCACAATAACACTGAACACTGATAGGTTAGTGAGGAGGCAATAAAACTTTCCAAGTGGCCAATATATGTGCGGCTCTTCCTGACCCTCAGCAGCTGGCCTCGCCCTGCGCTGCTGCGGCCCGGTACACAGAACGGGCTGTGAAGCAAGGTAAGGATGCAAGTTGTGTTTGTTATTTCTGCTTCTAGATGAATGTGATTTTCCTTGTTTCACATTAACGACATTTGTCTGTATGCACGTGTTGAAAATTGTCTGACCATGTTTTTAAATTACCAATTTCTATACATAGTCCCTTTTACTGAAGCCACAAAATAATTCCAGTTCCTCAGAGATATGAAAACATTTTCTTGTCCAGTCCTTTTTATAATTTTTGTCAAACGTAGATGTGATCCTAGTAAGTTTTAATAGTTTTTATAGAAGAAAATAGGATTGAAAATAATTTTGAAAAAGTAGAGGGATATTCTGGCTAAGTATGATAAAATATATTTTGTTTACAAATATTTAGGCAGAGTAAAATGCCAGATATATAAAATTTTTGATGTTTTGAGCATACCTTTTAAATATCACATTAAATAACTACCATGTAATACAATACTATTCATTTTGAAAAAGATATCAATATGCAGTATTTCCAATACTTTTTGCTTTAAATTACTATAAGATATGATCACCAATTATCTCCTATAAAATATAATTTCGTTACTTTGTGTTCTAGGTACTTTTATGAGTGATTTAATTTTGTAAATTAAATTTGGTCTCTTATTTTCTGAAAAAAGAGGGGTTTTTGTCATAATAATGTGCATTTTGTCATCACTTCTGCAAAATAAAATGTGTAGTCATGCTATTGTCTCCATGACAAAAATACTAGTTTATCACTTTAAGTGAGCCTTATATTCATTTAAAGTTACACAGTAAATGTGACTGTGTTATTTCTGTCATAACATTGAGCAATTTACTTTAGTATTTTAGAAACTTCCTGTATCCTCTATTCCTTTGTCTAATTTTAGCATCCTAAGTTTAGTCTCTTTAAATAATATTGATGCAATGAACAGTTAAACTTACAGAACTATCACAGGAAATGATATGCTCAAATTTAAAACTTATTTTCAGATAGTCATTCATATGGTATATTTAAAATTAAGATTGTACTTAGTATCAGTTTCTGAACTACTCTCATAATTTTAACCATTAAGAATATAATAATCTAATCAGGGAAATTGACATAGCATAAATAATTTCAATGATTAATTCTGCCTGTGAGAGCACCAGTGTGTTCATGGAAACCAGGATGTTTGAACAAGTTCTAAATTAATTAGAACTCATGCAGAGAAGTAGTTGGGTAGGAATTGAAGAAGGATTCAATAGCACATCAGGAGACGCGTTATCCAAAAACTGTGCTGCAGTTATAGGGCTTGGATGAGGATATGATTCTGAAAATATTACAGGGACCAAATTAACTGGACTTATTAAATGATTGCAAGTGGTAGAAGAATATGAGATACAGAAACGTTATCTCAGGTTCATATAATTGAGTACAAGAATCAATAGTTTCATGTGGCGGGACCACCATGAGCCACAACAAAACAGCGGAGCAGGATTTTGTTTCTTGTCTGTGTGTGTGTTTTTGAGACAGGATCTCTCTATGAGATTCAAACTGGCCTTGAACTCATTATGTGTCCCAGGCTGACCTCGAACTCATGGTGATCCTCCTGCCTCAACCTCATAAATGTTGTATTGGTACTACAGATATGTGCCCACACATCCTGTTGAGAGAGAGAGAGAGATTTAAAAATCAGAAATTTGTGAAATAATTTAACATAGAAATTATAATTTTGGCCTGATTACATCATGGAAAATCTATTGCACCTTGAACATTAGGAAAAACCATGAGACTATATGGTTAAAATTAAACAAGATTTCAGAAAATGATTGGAGAAGGATTCTTTGCTAACCTACATTTAAATATTTTCTGTATGTTAGTTACATAATGTTATAAAAAATCAATATATGAGCAGAGTGTGGAGACACATAAATTCTAATTCTAGTACTCAAGGAGACTGAGGCAGGAGGATCTAGATTTGAGCTCAGTCCGGAAAACCTAGTGAAACTCTTCTTAAAATTAAAAATAAAAAAGTGCTACAGATGTAGCCCAATGTGAAATCTCTGGGTTTAATTCCAAGTAACAAAAATGAAAATTTTACTGATATGAGTGTTTGGTATATTTTGTTATTTAAATGAAGAAGTTTTAAATCATATAGTTTGGAACATTTCAAATATAACTACTCTCATACAAACTCATATTTGTGTGTTAATTTACATTTCTGTCATCTAACAGTTTAATATGACAATATTTTGGAAAAGAATACATATAAATTATGTGGGAGTATATTCTTTTCCAAAATGTAGTCATATCAAACTGTGCAGGATGGCACAGTGTGAGTTAAAGTAAAAAGAAGTAGGTTATTTTCCTTTGAAATTTAGCTTATTTTCTTTGGGTTTACAGTTGCTAATTGATAAAATGTAATAAATAAGAACATTTTCATAGTATTAAAAATTTTGAAAATTAAAGAACATAGTACAAGTGGAAGTTTTCTTTGACCTGCAAAATGATTTACAATAAAAGGGCAAGACCGATCAATGTGCGTACATTCTTCTCCTGTGTTTCTGAGTGTAGTATATAATGCACATCATTAGTTTTCTCCTTTGATTTAAGTTGAATGTTTTCTTACATTTTCAATGTATATCAATTTGGATTTTGAACTGATAAGGTTGCAACTCTGCATCAAGATGAGCAAAAAAATAATATCTATGATTTTATGACAATGAGGTACTGTGGCTGTTTATTGTGCATTTTAAACACAAATTCTTTTCTTTACTTAGATGGCAAGGAAGTTTAGTGGCCTGGAGATCTTCCTGATTGTCCTCTTCATCATAGCTGTAGTAATAGCTATTGCCCTCATTGCTGTTTTGGCAACGAACACGCCTGCTGTTGATGGTGAGTCATAGTAACAGCTTCTACATATTACAGTGAGGTTAAGAAAAAATTATTGCTTTGTATTCGTAGATTTTAAAATAACCTTTGAGACATGACACAAGTGAAGAAAGATCTTCAGTGAGCGGCACAAATGGTACCGCTTTTTGTATACTTTGTATTCTGGTTATAAGGATGAAAAGGCACTGTAAAGAATTTGTGTATTTTGCCACTAATGGACTTTTTAACTTAAATTACTGAAAAAAGAGAAAGTGACTTAAAGATGAAGGTGTTGATGCAAGATCCTAACCTCCACCTACTGTCAACATGAAATTCTCATTCATGTAGAAACCTAGGTTTTGCTCTGATCCTTGGAAATTTGCACTGTGGTTGTGTTAATGAAGCTAATTATTCATCTTGGCTCAGTTTTTTCTAAGAGAAAGGTTACCTGACATAGGAAATTAGAGGGAGGATAAATCAAGTGTTTAATGACATTTTTCTAAGTGTTTCTATACTAAACTAGAGATGCTGTTTACTACTGCTGACCAAATCTGTTTCCTTCCTTCATCTCCCTACCAAATCAGAACTAAAAAAGATGTTTCACATTGTATTCATGTCTAAGTGTAGTTAGCAAATCCTACCAGGTGCTATTTTCTTGTTTTCCTTCAGTAACTGACCATTCCCTATGCTATGAAACACTCAGTTACGATACACATGTGATTGCTAAAATATCCTTCCTTATATGGAGTTCAATTTAATTTTTCTTTCTTGTCCCCAGCTTTCTGACCTTTACTTATCAAATTAGTCTCTTTACAACATCTGCTTTCTCTGGTTTTCCTCTTCCCTAACTTCTTGTCTTCTTCTCTGTACCTCTTCTGAATCCAAATGTCTCCATCATCTATTTTCATCTGTGAAACACAGATTGCAAATATTTCATGAATGTACATTTTGTTCCATTTTTAATCTATGACAGAACCTCCTGTAAGTGTTTTTTTTTTTAAGAAACCGTATACAAGGTTCTGGACTGTTATGAAATATTGCACTCTAATTTTTAGTGCCCACAAATGTTTTTACATGTTTTACCTTTTAGCTATGATTTAGTTTTTTGGTTGCAGATTTCAATTTCACACAAAGAGATAAAAATAGCTACTAAAGTAACATCCAAATAATGAAAGAAATACAATTTTGAAAAAAATGAAGGACCATTTAAATAACTGATCCTTTGACATTATTAAGGAAGTTCTTAATGTCTAGAATTTGAAGACAATAGTATTTTAAACTAGTATTTAGATCCTTCCCTTGTAAGTAATTGAATTTGTGGGTTTTTAAAAATGCGAATGTACTTTTATTTTCATTACACATAAATTCAGGTATTCTTTCCACATAACCTACATGATTCTGTGGAAAACTATAAAAATACGTAATATCATCTGTTACTTCATGGACAATTTTCCTCTCCTACCTCAGTTTCATCATCTGCTTCTGGTTCGCAAAGATGTCCAACAGAGATAAATGATCCCGTCAATGAGAGAATAAACTGCATTCCAGATCAATATCCAACCCAGGTCTGTAAAAACATTTTTCACTTTTATGAATATATAAATAATGATATTAAGATAATTACTTATTATTAGATTATATGTTGTTAAAGAAATAGATATGAATTAGGTTGAATATATTTCTTTATTGCAGTTTGATATAAAGAGATCATTGAAGTCACTGACCTTGATTTTTTGTACCTCTGCTTGATTCAGATTAATAAGTTAATATTTATTCATGCTTAACAAGCTGTTGTTAACGTTATAAAACCCTGCAATCCTCACCTTTCATGTCTACTTTAAAAAAACACATAATCTTTGGAAATACAGAGTGTTCACGTGTGAATATCTTTACTTTTTAGCATGTTTATGATGATACCATTAAAAGGATTCTGTGGAAATTAATGCTTACATTTAAAAATTTTTTTGACAGGAGAGAAGTACAATGGAGAAAATTAAGGATAGCCGATTGGATTAATGTAACATTAAATTGAATCGTGATTCATAAAACTAAGTGGGATGAAGGTCAATGAATGAGACTCTGTATATATACATGTATACAATATTTATATGTGATACATGAATGGATCTTATGTGTCTACATTTTGTAAAATCTATAATGTGCATGTCTCCATCTTGCCTCTTTCAGGGTTCTCCAGCGCACACAGAATAACAAAACAAACTATAAAAGTTCTATTAGTCGAAGCATAAATTTATTACATCATAGTTAAGACATAATTTTCAGATTAATTGATCAAGGAAATGCCAAATAGATGCAATGCTCCTTTGGGAAACTTGAGAAATAACAAGTCTTCTCTGTATCATTTCAATGTTAATATATGTGCTACTGAAGTGAGCACAGAAACAAAAAGTCTTTTTATTTTTGGAACCAGGGCTTGAACTCAAGACCTTACATTTGCCCGGCAGGTGCTTATGCCACTGAATTAAATGTTTGGCCCAAAATAAGAAGTACTATACCCTATCCAATGATTAAAAAAATGTGGATAATATTTACCGACACAGTAGGGGAGTGACCGAGTATTCTTTTTGGTTAATATTCTCAAGAAATGATGGAAGAATAATTGCACTGTAAATAATCTAAACTCCAGGACTCATAGGAAAACAATACTTAAAAGCCAGTGGTCCAATGGTGTAGAGGACTCATGCTTACTGTTAAACAGGTCTTCA
Source organism: Hydrochoerus hydrochaeris (assembly GCA_004027455.1). NCBI lineage: Eukaryota > Metazoa > Chordata > Mammalia > Rodentia > Hydrochaeridae > Hydrochoerus > Hydrochoerus hydrochaeris. Next base: position 88,659 of record PVLA01004757.1, read on the forward strand.
ACATCAATCTATTCTGTTAGGTTGCTAAACAATGCTTTCCATGTGATACAAAATTATACATAAAATAAATTAAGCTTCAGAAAATGTATTTATTTTTGCCACTTTAGAAAGCAAAATGAATTTATGTTAAAAGTTAGCTTAGCACATCCAAATGAATCACTTTTGTTCAGTACTGGGCATCCCACCTAGATCCTCGGGCGTATTAGGCAAGCATCACACCACTGAGCTACATTCTCTGCTCTCAAATGAATTTAGGTGTTGTCCTGATATTTTAACTAGGAAAACTGGAATTTAATAAAATATTTTGATGAGTTTCTAGTATTAAGCAAACTCATTCATTAAACTTTAAACATATAGAAACAGAATTTTTCAATGATAAATGAATGTGTTGAGGTCATTCTCCTTCTAGATAAGAAAAAAAGCTTGAATTAAAAATGGAATTTGCAAAGTTCCATGCTAGCTCATGTTCTATAAACACAACATCCCTGTTCATGAATCAGCATCTTCTAATTGTGTATTTTGGGGGGAGGGTTTTTTTTTTTTTGGTACTGGGGATTGAACTCATGACCTCACACTTGCCAGGCAGGTGCTTATGCCACTGAGCTAAATCCCCGGCCCCTTCTAATTGTGTTTTAAGCATTTGATGGCATAATATTTTTCTACTATAGAAAGCTGATTAAAAACACACAATGAAAGTATGAAAAAATAAAACCTGCCTGAAATTTTGGAAAGAACCTGAGTAATATTTTTGTTTCATCCCTTTAGGAGATGTTGCAAATTTCAAATGAGACTTTTACTTAAACTCTCACTGAGATTTTTCATATTTCAAACTCATGACCTCATGCCTGCCAGGCAGATACTTATGCCACTGAGCTAAATCTCCAGCCCTTCACTCAGGTTTCTAAAAATTTCCTTCATAGCCTCGCTGGCAAGTTCTGGGTTTGACTCCCAGCAAAAAAAATTTTTTTTGCTACATAGTTATGTAACTTAACAAATACTTTTTCACTAATAATTTGCAAAGTTCCTTAATATAGTTCAAGGGTTTCCATAATCTCGAGGGAATAGGTAAAAATGATTTATTATCTTGATACACACTTAGAATTCTGAGTATGAAAATCATAGCATTCAAAAAATATTATGTGATACAAAAGAACTGGTTGATATTTAAATTTTTAAAACATTGTTTTTCAATTATTTTCCTTAAACTTTAAGTATAATAATCCTCTAATATGATATAGATATAGAAAAATTGAAAAGAATTGATTATGCTAAACATATTGTATATATGACTTCTTTCTTAATTATGAAAAGCAAGCACACATATTGAGTTATAGTAAGAAGATTTGGAATGTGTAATTACAATGGTACTTTCAAAAACAGTAACTACTCCACCCCCTGCATTATTTAGCTCAGGTCATTGTGAAAACATACAAGAGACTGGGTAGATTCAATGGTCACACTTATTATCTTGCAGTTCTGAAGGTTAGAAGCCAAGATAAAGGTGCCATCAGAATTGGTCTGTACTCCTGGCTTGCAAAGTGCTGCTTCTTATTGAGCCATCCTATATTTTCTTTGCACACTGACATAGAGAGAAATTTCTGATTTCTGGTCTCTTTATAAAGACAATGCACCTATTAGACTATGGGCCCATATTTATGACTCTGTTTCACGTAACTATTGTCTTAAGAGTCCTACCTCCAAATATAGTTATGCTGGTAGTTGGTATTCATGAATTTGAGATGGATGTAATTCACTTTATAACAATTGGCCAATTCAATAGGTACTGTTCTATGTATTAACCTTCAATTTTAGTAATATATATGTACACAATCATTTACATATATATTGAAGAATAACATATTGATCACATTTTTACTTTCTAGAGTTTATACCTATTAATGAACACTTAATATGTTTTACTTTTGTGGCTTTTCAAATGATGCACAAAGAAGCATAATGTTAGATAAGGAATGACAAATATTGTTAAAAATTCCTCAAACCCTGGACAATAATCATAACTATGTCAGTTAATCTTAATTGTCAACTTGACTAGATTAACAGCGTCCTGGGGAGGCGATTGAATTGTTGGCACTATGTTGATGGGTGGCATTGATGTGCATATCTCCATGCGCTGTTAAGAAGCAGGGCCCACTTGGAGGTGGGAAACTGGGGTTACACCTGTGGAGACTATAACTATGGCTTGTCCTTTTCACCTGTGTATTGCTTACTGGACACGAAGTGAGCTTTGCCCTCCATATACGCAGCACAAAGTTTTTTCCTTTGAGACTTCCAACAATGGACTGAACTCATGAAGCTGTGAGCTAAATTAAACTTCTCCTTGTTTAAACTGCAGAAGTGGGATATTTGGTTCAGCAGTGGGAAAACAGACACAGGCATACAACTGATACAGGAGAAGTAGGGCCATGGCCATGACTACACCTGACCATATGTTCCGGAAGCCATTGGAACTGGTTTCCAGGAAGAGTTTGGATTGGTTTATAGATGCATTTTGGCTGTTGTACACAGAGCTTGATTGGTCATTTCGGTCAGAACTCAGAACACTAGAATGCAGATAGAAATGCAAGCAGTGACGACCAGGCTCATGAGGTCCTGGATAGGAACAAGAGCTCTATTAGGAACTGGGCAAGAGACCATATGAGTTACACTCTGGTGAAAAAAAAAAAACCAAAACAGAGAAGTTCATATTTTGCTGATGTCCTGAGAATTTGTGGGGAGTTGAGTTTAAAGGCAGGAGAGTGAGTTTAAAGGCAAACTGTTGCATGTGTACTACTTAATACCTTTTAACCAGATTTATAGCAAGAATTGAGAGTAAAAAGTAAAGACAAAAGATTTGAAAAAATTTGACTTACCTAGAAGTGTGTACAAACTTGGGTGTAAAGAGTGTGCTGTTTGTTGAAAAGATTAGTGTCATTCAAATGACACTAAGTACTTTTAACCTGGACAGAAGAATATCTTAAGGGAATGTTGGAAGTCTGTTAGACTCTACCTGTTGCAGGCTCAGAGTTGCAAAAGTGTGAACTTTTCCTTTTAGAAGAGAGTTGCTGGGCCCCAAGACTTCAGTGTACCCGGCCATTTGGTTACTCAGAGGACATGGCAGTAGTCCAAGATGGATTGGCTACTGCTCAAACTGCTGGCAGACCTTGGTATCATCCTGAAGGTGCAGGTTTTATGAACGTGTAGAACACAACAGCTATGATGTTTTAGAGGCCTCCACACAGGTTTTAAAAGAAGACCTTGGAAGCCAGGCAATGTGCCCATGACGAGGGACATCTGAAGCTGTGGGAAAGGATTGGAACCTGCAGCAAGTCCCCAGAGATTCCAGAAATAAAACATCTTTCAAAATCAGCAGCGAGCAAAGGGAGCCAGCCCAAGAAAGATTTCATATGAGCTACAACTTCTGTGGTCATGGGTGTGGGGCTGCCCAAGCTGTCTGGAATTCATATATTACAACACTGTGTCTCAGATGCCAGTCCTAGAACTGCAGAAAATATTCTTTGCTTTTCTAAGTGTTGCTTGCTTTTGTCCAATTCTTTTCTACTCTTTATATTTCTCCATTTTGGAATGAGGATGTTAACTTTGTGTCATTTAATCCTGAGAATATGTAACTTGATTTTTATTCTTACAGAGAGTTTTAAGTATAACTTCACCTTGAGTCTCAGAGGAGTCTTTGAAGTGTATTTTTTAGCAAAGCTGGAACTTTTGAGACTTTGTGGGTTCAGTTTTATGCACAATAGTTGTATCTTGTTAAGTGGAATTATTAACTTGTAACTGTGTGTATTTGGAATTTAAGGATGGTTTAAAGAGATATGATTAAGTGCTAATTCAAGGGGTAGACTTGTGCCTGTGAATGTTAATTGTCAGTTTGACTAGAGTAAGATGCTCAAGGGGATTCAATGGGTCAAGGGAATGCCGTACTCCTTTACAGTCCTATGTGTTACTAGAAGCAGCTCAGTTGGAGGTGGATTGTTAGTGGTGCACGCCTTAGGAAGGAGTGTCACTTGCTGTCATTCTTTCACTGTCATCAACTTTGTGACTATCATGAAATCAGCGTGTTCACTACACCAATCCTTCTGCCATCATGCTGCTCTCTTTATGCAGCCAGCCATAAACTGCACCCCTGAAATCTTAAGTCAAATTAAACTTGCCTACATTAGGCATTGTATAAGATATTTTGTCCTAACAGCAGAAAGACTGAAAAGACAACCAAACTTACATAAATACCAAAATCTTCATAAAATGAACTGAAGTTAATAACAATTAAAAAACAGTAAGAGAATATGTCATCTAAAACTAATGCTTTGGTTTGTATATACAGTGAATTAAATTAGATTTTCCAAAAAGATTCCATGTCTACCTGCATTCTCAGAATGTGACCTTATTGGATATATGCTTTTTTTGCAGATGTGCTTAGTTAAGGTGCAGTCATCCTGGATTATAAAGTGGTGCTCATATAAGAGAAGAGGGCCATATACAGATAGAAAGAAAATCACATGATGGAAGCAGAGATTGGAGTAGTGTGCTTATAAACCAAAGAATGCCAAGGTTTGCCAGGAGCTACTAGAATCTTCGGATACCTTCAGAAGCAACATGGCTTTCCTAACAACATGAGTTAGAATTCTAGCTTTCCAGAGTCATTTCTTTAATTCACCTATTTCCATGATTGTTGCAGCAGCCCTAGAAAACTAATAATGTATATTTTGAGAAATTTAATTTAAGTGTATTTTACTGGGTTTTATTTTCTCAAAATGTAATTATACTATGACTATTTCTTTTCTCTAGTGTTTTGCAACCATTTTCATACCCTTCCAAATTATTACATCCATATATAATTCTACCATTTTACTTTGTACTAATATTTTTTTAAAAAAAAATCTAGTTCAGAAAGCTGTGTAAATGATAATTTTTCTATAACAATGTCTTTGCGTGTGATGGTGGGAATATTTTTATGGGTAAGCTAGTGGTAAAATTATCTTCATAAATGTGGCACATACATTAATTCTTATAGGAATCCACACTCCGGAATTGCTAGATCCAATTCCACTGGTCTTTGCAGTGTATATGTATGTGCTCATGTACATATGGGTGTTGTGTGTATATCTAAAGTAATTTTTATTTAAAGTGAAATAAGGGAGTGATTAAAATGAAAGAAACAAGATGTATTATACATATATACTAATGTGACAATTATATACTTCACAAGTACTAATAATTATTTTAAAAGCTACTTTATCTGGCTTAATAAGGTACTTTTAAAGTGTTTTTATCAGATATAGCAAAAATTATTACCCTACAAGAAATAAATGTGGCACAATGTTAAATTTTAGTATTGGGTTAATTTTCAATAATATTTTATCTTATTTTTTGGTGACAGAGTCTTGCTCTGTAGCTCAGGCTGGTTTTGAACTCACAGCAATCCTCCTGCCTTAGCCTCTGCAGTGCTGGAATTAAAGGCATGCACCACCACACCTGGCTCAATAATACATTTTAAAGCAGAGCGTCACCATGTTGTCCAACTTTTACCTAGACATGGTTTTTCCTTCATACGCAATCTTTCCATAGAGAGAATAAAATTTCTGAATTTAGCATTTTGTTTTGAGTGCATTTGCAGTAATTAACTATGATGTTTAGCATATAAACCAGATGGAAAGGGTAAAATATTTATCTGTTAAACTGATAAACCTCTAAAATATGTCACTTAAAATTATTATGTGGGATTTAACACAGGTATATATTTTTGGCTTGCTAACTTCACCATATTCTTGACATATAAGTAGAATATAGCATTTCGAAGCTCCTTCATCCACACCTTGTCAAGAAAGTAATTTATGATTACCAAGAGGGCAGGAACTCTAAAAAATATGTGCTTACGCTATGATGCATGGAATCACTCATTTGATAAATCAAAACTCAGAGCATAAATATGTGCTGTCCTATTTTTATATCTTCCCGGTGAAAGGAATAAAAAATGACATTTTGCAGTATATATTTGAAGGAATAAAACATTCATTCATTCATTGCAAAAGCAGCGTCCAGCACGTTTGACAATAGCAGTGATCAAACTCTTTACTGGAAATGTTTTGTCAGGCCACGTGTGCACAGCGAGGTTGCTGCTGGAGGCCGTGGAATAACTCCGTGGTGCCGTGGTGCTTCTTTGTGGATAATCACGGCTACCGGGTGGACGAAAGGAGAGCAACAAACACTGGTGAGAAGGGCTTCCTTGTAATTCAGTGTCCTACAAGTGAAAAGTAAATCTCCAAGTTGTCTTTGAGGAATATCTTAAATAGAAGCAAATAAAGTATACATCAAAATGTGTAAATTGGTTCTACAGTAGTATTTAATTTTTTCATGGTTGTATTTTTCAAGTTAAAGAAAACACTCAGTATTTGTGATAAATATATTAACATAGGTACTAATATATTTAACAATTGCATCTTTATAAAAAAAAGTTAACTCGTGGCTGCTTTCTCTTTTCCTGATTGGAGGACTCGAAGTCAAATTGAATAGGATTTCCTCCCCTACTCTATTTGGAAGTGACATTAACAACCTACACCTCATAACTGAAAATCAGACAACCAACCGTTTCCGATTCAAGGTTTGGTTTTTGATATTTCTAAAGAAGGTTTAATAATAAAGTGTATCTCATGAATATACTCTCTGGCCTATTTATATTTTCTTTCTTGAGAAATATTTATTTTAAAGCAAAAGACTACTTGCTGTACTTACACTTCTTAAACCTGTTTACTCAAATATAGCATAGGAATATCAACGGCTTCTCCCATACTGAGTTGTGAAAACTTTAAATAATAGAGCCTATGTAAAGTACTTAGTATACCATTTTAAGAGAGATAAGCATGTAATAAACAGTAATATTTTTTATTTCAGCAGCAGTCTATGATGGAGTACTTATTTGAAATTTAATATGAGGAAAATGTGTCATAGAATGTAATTTATATTCACTATATATTTTGCTCTGTCACTTCATTTTATATTCATGTCTTTATTATGTGGTACTGGCTATTGAGCCCTGTGCCTGCACACTGAACTACATCTGCAGCCCTTTTGCTATTTTTTACATTGATGTAAGATCTTCTGAGCTGCCAAGTTGCCCGACGAGGCTTGAACTTGGGATTCTTCTGCCTCAGGACCAGAATACGGGACTACAGATGTGCACCATGAAACTTGGCTCTCTGTGTGATTTTGAAAAAAATAATCTTTACTGTTTTTAGCAAGTAGATTAGTCATGTGTTTCCCTCTTTTTTAAATTTGGAGGTGAAAAATTATTTTTATATTTTCATTTTATCAACAATTTCATAGGAATTATGTGGTTTTAAAATTTCATGTATTTACTCATTTTTGCAATGTCGGGGCACTGGTAAGCAAGTGATCAACCCAGTTACACTTCCAAGCCAGAAGTATTGAAAATAAAATTTAAAATTCTGTGGCACTAAGGGAATGACAATTTAAAAGCACTAAAAATCGAGTTTGTAAGCATCTACCATTCAATAATCAATATTAGTCATTGCTATCATTCAGTTTTTATCAACCCATAAAGCTCTTGCCTTGATTTTATGTACAAATTTTTAAAACTAAATATTTTTTAAATCTTTTTTTTTGTGCTGGGAATCAAACCCACGACCTCGAGCTTGCCAGGCAGGTGCTGTGCCCCTGAATTATGTCCCCAACCCCAGTGTTTTTATTTCTTGTGCATTTTTTTTTTTTTTTTGTACCAAGAATCAAACTCAGGACCTTGTACTTGCCAGGCTGGTGCTGTGCCCCTGAGCTGTATTTCAGGCCCAGTATTTTTATTTCTTAACAATTTGTAAGGTGTATCTGTGCACAACCACTCATTAATGTTAACATTTAGGTTGTGACAAGATGAACGGCTCTTGTATAAATTTACTAGATGTATTATTTTTTAATTTGAATCTGCATTTTATAATTCAAAATTTTAAAATGGAACAAACATTTTGAACCATATAAAGATAATTTCTTTAAATCTTTCAGATCATTGATTCCAATACCGAAAGATATGAAGTCCCTCACCAGTTTGTACAGAAGTTTACCGGACCGGCAGCTTCTGAAACATTGTACGATGTGCAGGTTACGGAAAATCCTTTCAGCATCAAAGTTATCAGGAAAAGCAACAGCAAAACTTTGTAAGCAGGAGTTTTGTTTTACAATTATACAAATTTAAATAACAGTCCATCTTCTATTTTTATGGAATAAGAATATCTCAGTATAACAACATTGTCACAAGGACCAACTTTTTTCTAAAGAGAAAGTTGTTGCAAAACCCTCAGGATTCTGATGGTAAAAGGGCCCTATTTCCTGCTCATGAAAGGCACTGAACCACGAATAATCTGAAAATACCAGTTGATGGAAACTAAATGTGAAAGAGAAGAGAATCACTGACATAATTATAGCTTGGTTATATTTTAGTAGAATTGCTACTGCATGTTGATCTCAATATTTATTACATTGTGCTTCTAATCCATAGTATTAAATGCTTGATATTCAATGATGTGTTAATTTGTATGGCAGCATTAAAATATTATTATACATATTAAATAAAATCCAGGCTGAACATATTCATTTAGAATCTATCAGCTGGATGATGGAGCAATAGGTAGAAGGAATTTAGAAATTTCCTTGAAATTTTTAAAATGCTCTTGCATTCCCAAGAATGTTAGTTAAGCAATAGTCAGAATTCAAATTCAAATTAAGTTCTTTGAAAGTATTTAAATACTTTTGCAATTGGCTCCATGCTAACACATAGATAAAAACACAGTATCACAGGTGGAATATAGAAGAATCAAAATCAGAGGGAATAACTGTGGTTAAGATTAGGGCTACACCTGGAGATGGTGTTAGTACTGGGTACATCCCAGGGAGATTTTGTATAAAAAGCTGGACAGGTGAATAAATTTTCAAAATTTGTTGCATATGAGCTTAGGAAACAATAATTTCATGCATATTTCAAAATTGCTAAGAGAATAGACTCTAAATGTTCATACCATTCAAAATTATACATGGAGTGATAATTACATTAATTAGATTGATTTAGTCATTCAATAACATATATCAAAGTGTCACATTATACTTTACAAACATATGAAATTATAATTTACCAACAAAAGTAAAGCTATAAATGCAAGCAATGATATTTAAAATTTAATGTAGCAGAGATTTTGTCTTCATAAAATGCACAACCATTTTCCTTTTCAGAAAATGATATGGAAGTCAATTAAAACATAGATGTGAGAGGTGTGAAAGGCAGTAGAATGTTCCATTAGTAAACCGAGTCCCTGGATCCAGGAAGATATCTGAAACCTGGCTCTTTTGTCTGCTGTGTCCTTTGAAAACCCTGTTTTATTCTTTCAGTATGTGTTATCCATGAAATAGTAAATAATTGTATCTCTATGTTAGGGTTGTCATGATGAAGAAAGAAATGAATGCAAGTGGAAACATTATATTGATGATCTTGAAGAAAATTTTATTAATTAATAAACAAATTTTGATTATGAGAAAATTTGTATTTTCCTAAAACATGACTACGTAAAAAAGATTGACATTGTTGAAATTAAATGTTCTGTATGATGTTAACCTAAACACATATTTGATGGAAAATTAGTATTTTTCTACATCATTTATTTCTCTATTTCTTGGTTCAGATTTGATACCAGCATTGGTCCTTTGGTGTACTCTGATCAGTATTTACAGATTTCAACCAGACTTCCCAGTGAATATATTTATGGCTTTGGGGAACATATTCATAAGCGATTTCGCCATGATTTGTATTGGAAAACGTGGCCCATCTTCACACGAGACGAGCTTCCTGGTGATGTGAGAAATTCTTGTTATGTATAAACAAAACCATTATATTGAATTATATTTCCTATTTAAAATCACCATTCAGTTGTTAGAAATTAAGTTTTTTGACCTTTAGTGAAACAAATGCAGATCGTTTACTTGAGGAGTGAGGGTTCAAAGCTAAATCCTAAAATTAGTGACTAACGTTTCAGGAAGGTTTCAAAGGGAATTTCCAGCTTAGGCATATTTCCTTTTTTTGACTTTCACAGTTTATTAGTCCTTTTGCAATTACCTTTATTTTTAAACTCATTAAGCTAGAATAATTGCAAATACCACGTTTTGCATGATACAGCATATTCCTGTGTCTTGGGCGTCATCTCATCTATCTTTGTGCACTTCTTTCTGATCTATCTGATCATCTTCTGTAGTCTCAAATTTTTGCAAAAGAGTTGATTTTCTCTCTGCAGCTTGAGATAGTTTATCATTCATGAAATATATTCTTGAAGGCATATCTGAATTTTCATCTCTTAAGAACTTCTGAACTGTCCTATGCAGGTATAATCTTTGCTTTCCTACCATCTTCACATTTTAGTACAACAATAATCATATATGTATATATATGCTATTGTTGGTTATTTCATTGTGAAAAATGAATGTGAGATATTCCTTTAAGAAGATCCCCTCAGTACAGAACTACTAGTAAGTTCTTCCCAACTCTGTTTTGACATCATTGCTCTGTATATTAAATGGCTGGCTGAGAACTTCATACTTCTTTTCCATATATTCTTTCTTATAAAATCCTATATCAAGTCAATTAATAAATCTTTTTCCTTTCACTTCATCAGGGTCTTTATAAGTGGCCTCCACTAATTCAGCTCCTCGACTCTCAACAAAGTCTTTCAGGATAGTCACCTACATGCGCTGTGGGTGTGCATAACATCCAGTAGGTGAACATGACATTAGTTAGGATAAATAGCTCATCACAGTAATTTAGCTCTAATAAAGCAAAAGGAATGGTAAATACTCTGTTATATAATATAAACTATATTATATATTATGTTCACACAAAATTATTAATTAAAAAGCTTCATGCTACCATGTTTGATATATAGCAATGAAATTATAAAAATGAAGTAAAATATAGAAACAAATACTTGGTAAAGGTCATTGAAACATTTTTAACATAGTCAATTTGATTGCAAATATACATGAAATTTTAATTTTTATGCTTTTTCCTTATAGAATAATCATAATTTATATGGTCATCAAACATTCTTCATGGGCATCGAAGACACTTCTGGAAAGTCGTTTGGTGTGTTTTTAATGAATAGCAATGCAATGGGTAAGAGCAATTTACCTGGTCATGTGATTCCACTTGACATAGTTAAATGTTTTCTTTATTCCAGTCACAGATATTAAGTGCCAGAGGATTTGAAATTAATAGACAATAAAATTTTATCTATTCATATTTCTACTTTGGGCAAAGTATTCTACACTGTAACACACAGCTACTTTCCTTGCCCTTAGGAGCAATGTAGAAACATAACTATACAAATTGGTAATCACCCTTCTCACCGCCAGTTTTGCAAGATGGGTTAATAGGCTACTTCCTTTAAAAAGAAAGAGAAAGGTCTCTATGTGATAAAAATAAGAGCAATTTGTAGTTTATTATGATTCAAAGAAATGTAAATTCTTTTGGTTTTTAAAATGTGAGGAGACTATTTAATAAGTGAAATAGTGATAATAAAATTATAAAGATTAATATTCTAGCAGGAGCAGTTATATAGCCAATTGCATATAAAAGAATTAAACTAAAACTTTTAAGTTTTTTATAGAAATTAATTTATAACAATTCAGTCTTTCAGAGAACCTTGAAATAATTAATGGTGGTTTTAGAAAAAGTCCTGTTTGTTCTAAGTCTTTACCTACTGCCATGCAGTTTCCAGGGGAGCCCTTGCCAATACTGTCCGGGAAGTTCCAGGCTCTCCTGCATGAGCTTTATAGGGGGCTGCCTCCTCCTCTTCTCGTAATGTGATTTGTACACTCGATGTCTTATTTCTCTTAATTATTTAAAACTGTGAAATATCATAGTTAACAGCAAGCACTTCATATAATACTACAATTATTTTATTGCTATCTTTTTGTTATGTATATGTGCTTTCCCTATTTTGTTTTGTAGAGATTTTTATTCAGCCAACTCCAATAGTAACTTACAGAATTACTGGTGGCATTTTGGACTTTTACATCTTTCTAGGAGATTCACCAGACCAAGTAATTAAACTGTATCAAGAGGTGTGTTTCAGGCCTAATTTATATAAAACTATTTTGTATTATATCTTCTTCATCTAATGATTAAATACCTTTAAATATAATTTTAATTATGTCTCTGGAGAATTGTAGCTAAATATACTTCAAATCCTACCTTTTGTGACACTGGACATTGGAGTAAGAGCCTTTGCAGTGAACTACATCCTGATACCTTTTGATTTTTATATTGGGACAGGGTCTTGCAAATTACCCAAGCAGGACACATGAGTGTAATTCTCCTGCCTCAGCCTCCAGGAGCTGTGATTACGGTTGTGAATCAAAATGCCAACATAAAATTTAGCACTTTTAAGATATGAGTAAATTATGTTTTTCTATATATACTGCATATAACATTATTTACATTCAAATGTTTGCATTTTAAAAATAATTTTAATTCAAAGCAGTGTAATGTGCATTAGTTCACATTAAACCATTGCTCATTGACAACTTACTTTGAGGAAATAAAGCAAAATGAAGAATCTAATTTTCAACCCTGAAAACATCAAGTAATGGTCTCCATTATACAAAGTTATGATCAGAATAGTGAGGGAGTGACAGTGCAGTTTCCTTCTTACTATTTTTTTGTTGTTGTTCTTTTATTCTCTCACTTAACTTCCCATGATAAATAAAGTGGCACCTGGGATTGCTATTTTCTTGAGTGTTGCATTTTCTAACTAATTAAAAAACAAAATTAAAAAATGACAGCAATATAAATTTCTAATTGTTTCTTAACAAAATTCTAACAAAACATATAGGAAAAATTTAGAATGGGAATAATGTTAAATCTTTGTTTATAATTTTTAATTATAGCATACTAGAAACACAGCAGCATAAAAGGCCATGAATATTACTTATTAATGTCAGATATATTCCTCTTTATATAAAATCATTAAACACCCATTTGCTTCCAGCTCGTTGGACTACCAGCGATGCCTGCATATTGGAGTCTTGGATTCCAGCTGAGTCGCTGGAATTACAAGTCGCTGGATGTGGTGAGAGAGGTGGTGAGAAGAAACAGGGAGGCTGGCATACCATACGTAAGTGGGCTAAATGAACCTCTGCAGTACAGACCTCAAGTGAATATCGACCTGTAAGAATAAATGTAGCTAATGGTCAGTATAGTTAGTGTGTGTATACATGATTAAAATGCTGCTTTTCATAGTGAACTACATTTTATCAATGCCCACAACTATCAAAAGTTACATGTATACTTTTGAAGAACTGATCAATGGTTATTTTTCTCAGAACAAAATCACATTCAGTATTTTAAGTAGACCTTGTTTTACTGTTCAAATATATAGTTTGTTTTCTAGGCAGTAATTCTCTATGTATATGTGTACATGAATATTTAAAATAATCATTTCTGAAAACCACAAATGGTCATTTAACGCATGTATATGTAAGTATTAGAAAAACTATTTTTCCAAGTAATTCCATTGTTTCTTTCATGACATAAAGGAAAATGAATTAACTTACCTTTAAATCATTACTTTTATAATACAAGCTCATTTGAGTTAGAAACTAATACTATTAGAGAATTCTACCAGTACTATTTATTGAAGCACCCTTTGCTAATTTTCAGGATACACAAGTGACTGATATTGACTATATGGAAGACAAGAAAGATTTTACTTATGATAAAGTGACATTTAATGGGCTCCCTGACTTTGTTCAAGATTTGCACAATCATGGACAGAAATATGTTATCATCTTGGTAATGAAATTTTATACATTACAACATTTTTATATTGAGAAGTTTATAAATTTGTGAGTTTTCTGTAGCTTTTCTTCTTATTGTCAGGATCCTGCAATTGCGATAAGTAAACTCGCCAGTGGAGCAGCATACGCGACTTATGACAGGGGAAGTGAACAACATGTGTGGATAAATAAGTCCGATGGGACCACACCACTGATTGGAGAGGTAAAGTGAGATACTTGTTAAACTCCTGTGCTTCTGATTTCCTATTCTGTTCCATAGAAGTGTCTCAAAATGTGTTGTGTGTGCATAAATTTGCTTTCATCTTGGTTTTTTGTTAATTAAAAAGCAATAAAACAGCTTTAAAAGAGGCTAATAGAGTAAAAATAACTGATAATTATATATTGTTATATTCATAAGGGTTGTTCGAAGTATAAGATACAGCATGAAATGTCTAAAATATATTAACACAAACCTTTCTTTTCAAAGATCTAAGAGATACTAGCTGTATAACTTGTTAACTATGTTCTGTGTCTATCTATCTACCTAATATCTATCTATCTATCTATCTATCTATCTATCTATCTATCTATCTCTCTATCTATCTATCTACCTATATTTCCTTTCTCATTCCCCCATCACAGTTTTTCTTTTCTTTTGGACAGTTTCTTCCATATTCCCAATATCTACTGTACATTTTGGATCCTATTTATTCATTCAGTGTCTCACACTAGTCAGACAGCATGATGTTTACACTTGAGGGTGTGATTTCTTTCATTTATGAGTATACACTCGATTTGCATTCATTTACCTATAAAAGTCTCACTTTTATCCTTCTTCTTGGCTGACAAGTTCCCTGTTACATATAAAAAATTTTTATTCATTCTTCGATTGACGGATGTTTGGGTTGTTCCCAAGATTTAGCTATTACAAATTATGCTCCTATAAACATGGGTGTACATATATTGTTGTGATGTTATGGTTTTAATTCTTCTGGGAAAATACTGAGAAGAAAAACTGTTGGGTCAAATGGAACCTGTAATCCTGGTCTTTTGAGGAATCTCCACACTGACCTCCACAGTGGTTGTCCCAGCCTGCACTCTCACCACAGTGGAGAAGGGTTCCTTTTCCCCCACAGCCTCTCCAGCAAGTGTTTCTGGTTGATCTCTTGATGATGGCCATTCTTTCTGGGTTGAGATGGAGTCTGTGTTGTTTTAATTTGCATCTCTTGGATGTTGAACATTTTAAAATATATTTATTTTCCACTTGTATTCCTTCATCTGAGAAGTGCATGTTCATCTCAGATGCCCAATTTTGGAATGAATCTTTGAATTTGGGGAGTTGGATTTTTTTCCAGTTCTTTTTGTGTTGTAGTTATAAGTCCTTGGCTGTCATTTTTTTCCCACTCTGTGTGTTGTCTTTTCACTCTGATGATGATTTCTTTTGCTGTGCTAAAGCCTTTCAACACCATGAGATCCCATTTGTTGATTCTTTGCAGTGTTTCCCATGCAGTCTTGGTTTGGTTCATGAACTTTCTGCCTACACCTATATCTTAGAATTTTCTAACTAATTTTTCTTCCAGAAGTTTTAGTGTTTCTATTTTGATATTTATATCTTTGATCCATTTTGACTGTAGTGCACAGTGATAGACATAGTTCTAGTTTTAGACTTTGGCATGTAGAGTTAATTTTGCAGCACCATTTATTAAAGATGCTATCTTTTTTCTAGTGGATATGATTGGCTCCTTTATCAAAGATAAGGTGGCTGAGTATATTTGTAGCTGTGTCTACATCTTCTAATCTAATCTTCTTTGATGATTTGCTGCATTCTATATGTCATTCTATACTTACTGAGGACTTTTGCAGTTAGGCTCATTAGGGAGATTGGCCTACAGTTTTCTTTTTGGATTGGGTCCTCTTCTGGTTTTGGACTCAGGCTAACACTTGCTTCTAGGATTGATTTTGGAAGTATTGCTTCCCTTTCATTTCCCTTAAAGTGTTTCATCATTAGTGGCAATAGCTGTCTAAATTTCTTGAAGAATTCAACAGTGACAATTAGAGCCCAGACTTTTCTTTGTTGGAAAATTTTAAATTATATTTTCAATTTCCTTGTCTCATAAAGTTATTAAAATTTTTATATTTTCTTCACTTAGGTTTGGCAATTCAGTTGTATGTAGCAATCTGTCTATTTCTTCAGTGTTTTCCATCTTATTAGAATACAAGTTCTCATGGTAGGTGCTGATGATCTGAATTTCTGTAGGAGCCATTGTGATTTCCTCCTTTTCATTCCTAATTATTTGAATTTGTGTTCTTTCTTTGCTCTTTTTGATGCATTTTCTAGTCATATATCAATTTTATTTATTCTTTTAAAGAACAAACTTTTTGATTTATTCATTCTTTGTATTGTTTTCTTAGCCTCAGTTACATTAATTTCTGCTTTTATCTTTATAGTTTCTCCTTCATATGAGCTTTGGGTTTGATTTGTTCTTTTTAACTTTGTCTTTAATTTCCTCTGTGACCCTTTGACTGTTGAAAAGTATGTTGTTTAATTTTCATGTGTTTATGTAGTTTTTGCCATTTCTTTTGTTGTTGATGTCCAGTCATAGTGTGTTGAAGTTCCTCTACATTTATTTAAACATTTTTTGTGGGCTAATATGTGGTCTTATCTGGAGAAAAATCTCATGTGAAGCTGAGAAGAATGAATATTCTAATATTTTGAGGTGGAACACTCTGCAGGCATCTACCAAGTCCATTTGTCCATGGGCTTGGTTTGATTCTGTTTTTAAGATTTCTTTCTTTTCCTGGTCACTAGTCACATTGTTGTCTTCTAGGTCTGATATCATATGCTCAGCTTCATTCAATCTGTTGTGCATATTTTCATTGGAATTTTTAATCTCCTAGATTTCTGTTTGGGTCTGTATCATTGATTCCATTTCTGGCCATATGCTGGCCATTCATTGTTCCCATGGTTTTCCAATCCTATTCTATTTCCAAATCTGTGTCTGCTGGAAGGTCTTTCATTTTGAATGTCATTTCTTTTTGCTTAGATATTATTTTTTCTATGGTCTTTTGCATTTGTTTTTTTCATTTTTGCTGATATCATTTCAGAGATTTCTGGTGATTGGCCTCTGATTTCCTCTATCTCTTTGCATTCTGGACTTGTCCTAGGTGGGTTGTATGTTTGTGGTTGCATTTTGATTATTCTTCTTTTCATAGTTGATTGCCTGTATTTTGTTTTATTTTGTTTTCTGTGTTGAAGCTTACAGGTTTTTTTTTTATGTTGGATATCTCTAGTGTCGAGTTTTCCCCAGATAATTTCTGTGGATGTGTTGTAGATGTAAGTGGTTCTTGGTCTATATGTCTGCCCCAAGAACCCACTTCCCCGATGTATTTACCGTGTAGATTTCTCATCTATTTTAGTCAAGGCCTATTCTATTGGTACTGGACTTTGGTGATAGTTATGATCTCTGCCTTTGCAGTGTTATCATACAGGAGAGAAAAAAAATGATATAACATATACAACATCTTGGTCAAAGTAGTAAAGGTGGAATAACAACAGACTCAAATACAGTCTGGCTACTGACAAACTGCGATAATTATTAACCTGATAGTTTTACCTATAGGAGCAAGTTCTACAGTTATGTAATATAACCCACCTTAGACCAAGAGCTTGTATGGAACCATTTTCTACTTAGTAGAATGATTTTACCGTGTGTGTGTGTGTTTGTGTGTGTGTGTGAACAGGGTGGGAGTAGAATGGAGAGGAGAATGAGGTTAAATATAGTAGGAGCAAGGCTGCAGGGCATGGGAAAATCATCCAAGTTTGAGGTACTTGTAGGGCACAAGAGGAAAGGGTTGAAAGAGAATGCCTAGGAGCATTGGAGTCAACCATATAGAGAAGAGACAATGTTTCCTCACATGAAAGTATCATAAAATCAAGCAAGACAGTTGATGGGAAAGAGGAAGAGGCTAAATAACATAAAAGTTTAGAGATCTGAATCATGAACAACAGTGAAAAGATAGAAAAAAGAAAGAAAGATTAGAAAAGAAAGTGAAAAAAAAAGAAGGTAAAACAGAAAACAAAATAACCACACACAGGATAAAACAATAAACAGAAAGAATCACAAAACGGGATGAAATAAAGCAGAAAGAAAATGAGAAGAGAAAACAAAAAATATGAAAACAACAGCAACAAAAGACAAAATACCAAAACAAACAACAAAAACAAACTAAGTGACCCAGCCAGCTACCCAGAGGAGAATCCACCAGGCAGACAAAAACAAAAGTAGTGAGAATCCCCTTTTGTATATAGTTCTGTGGTAGGTCAAGGTTTAATCCCGGAATGTGGATTCTAGCCAAGATTGCAGGTGGTTTTGTGCGAGTTTTGGATCTGATCTTCCTGGATTTGGAGGATGGGATTGGTTTTCTGTGGTTGGAGTTCTCTCCAGTCATTTAAAACAGAAGAAAAAAAATAAAAGACAAAAAATTAAAATATTAAAGAACAAAAAGAGAAGAGAAAGCGAGAGGTCTTTCCTGCCTGCCTCTATTCCGTGTTTCCGTCCTCACACACAGGGCTGGTTCACCTGCTTTGCCACCTGCTGGCTCCTATTTTGCTCTTGTCTCACATTTTTCTGTAGCACTGCTCCTGCCTGTCCGTCGTGGTCATGTGCACTCTAGCTAGGGTCCTACGTGCCAGTGGCATCCTCACAGGTCTCTGGTCTCTGGCCTCCGGTCCGGTCCAGTTCATGGACCAAGCCGGAGTAGGAGCTGCTTTCACTTCCCACCAATCACCGCAGAGCCAGGGAATGGTGGGGGAGGAGCCGGGACGCTGTCTTCCCACCAATCACCGCAGAGTCAGGGAATGGTGGGGGAGGAGCCGGTACCCTATAGTGTTGAGTATAGACAGATCAGATGCTCAATACAAATTATTTGAATATAAACTAACATAATTCATTCAATCTATTTAAAATTGAATTATTCTTGTCTAATGCTATTATTGGAAGTAGCAAGTAAGTAATATATAATAATCTGAGGAACCATAAATTACAAAGGTAAAGAATAACACGTTTTTTGCAATGCAGTTGGCCCAGGTATACGATTACTTTGGTGTGTATTCCTGCTGTACCAGTTATTAGCACTGTGACTTTGAACGAGTTATTTAGCTTCTCTGTGCAGCGTTTTTCTCAATTTCAAGGTGGATGTAATACAGTATTTACCTGAATTGTAAGATGTTGATAAAACCAGTGCGTACTTCATAAATTGTAGTCAATAATTATGAATTAGTTGGAAAGTGCCAGGCATATATTAAATGTCATACTCAAGATGGTTGATAAGAAATCAATATAAAGATGCTTTTCCCTTGAATTTACTTAAAACAAATGTTTTTGGAAATGAAATAATTTATCAGATTGGAACACATTGTTTTTAAAAGTCTTGTAAAATATGTTGATAAGAAACCAATATAAAAAGAGATTTCTTTCCCTTGAATGTATTGGAAACAAATGCAGTATTGTATTTTTTATCAGACTGGATACATAGTTATTTTTGTTTGATTATTAACTTAAAGAAGTTGTTCCAAAAAGTTAGCTATCATAGAAAGTAATCACTTCCTTCATGATTCTTGTTTTTTTTTTGTCTCCGATGTGATTTATGATCATGTTTTTATTTCTTTATATGAACTTGTCTCCTTAAAGGCATCTGTTAGTAAGCCTGAGATTATTTTAAATGCAGATATTGGATAAGTCTTATATATAAAAAATGTACAATTTTACAATCTTAATAATTTTAATATGTTTCCTAATTAGTTTGAAATACCATTTTTTACATTTTTACGTATGTGCACATATATGTATGATCTATTCACCTAGGTATGGCCAGGCTTAACGGTTTTCCCTGATTTCACTAATCCGAGCTGCATAGAGTGGTGGGCAAATGAATGCAACATTTTCTATCAGGAAGTAAAGTATGATGGAATTTGGATTGTAAGTATCAATTTTGAAACAGTGATTTTGTTCAATGATCATGGAATTATTTATTCATGTAATGTGTTTAACATAAAATTAAAAGCGTATATTTTTCTAGAATATGTAAATGTCATAATTGCCATGTTCATAATTTAGATAGTAATAAAATTTAATATATACAGTGAAATTTTACTTCCCTAGTAATGAACTTGATAGGAATTTTTTTTTCAATGTTTAGCTAAAGTTTTATGTATTTATGACTAACAGTTTATCTGAAAACCAGATGATGAAGTGTAGGGATGAGCCTCCAGCAGTCACCTTTCAAAATCATTTATGAAAGCTGGTAAAACAGTAATAACAATGTGGATGTGAATAACCTCCCACTATTTAGAAATTTTTGTTCTAGTAAACTATGAACCAGGACAAATCAAAGCTATCAATAGGTTTTATTTTAGTGCAAGAAATAACAATGGAAACTGCAATTTTGGAAAATATTTGAACAATACACAGTGTATTGATTTGCTGTTTCCTTACTAAAACCATAAAATTTTGTTCCATTTTTTCATAAAATAAAACCAGTAAAAATATAACAACAAACAAATTCCTAGATAACTTGTAAAGTTGGTTAAAGAAAATAGGTGGAGCTTTTCAAAGTTTCTTCGGAGGCCTATTTTTTTTTAATCTCCAGCTATTCATAGCATGTGGATAGTCAAGGATTTAGATCTTTGGATTAAGATAACTGTCACTCCACTTGGGGAATGAAATCACCTAGTGACCCACAAGGTCTGTATTTTGTAAAAAACATTTGATACATCTGAATACAAAATACACAATGAAGATTTTTTCAAAAGTATTCTGTGTACTCCTGACAGGAGACACAGTAGATGTGCTATCTCCTTTGACTCTGTAGTCCATACTATCTCATGAAGTGTTTATTATTCATTTGGTTATTAGTTTAATTATTAGTTATAATTAGTTAAATCAATAATTTATTTAAATATGTTTACTACTAATACCTATATATTGAGTATGTTAACAAGATGCAAATATGAGAAAATAATGTTTTCTACTTACAAAATGGCATTTAGTAAAGAGCATGTTTTTTAGGATTTCTATGATGGTAGCAACAGAAAAAGAACAAAAAAAATTTTAGCTTCTTTTCAAACATTAGGTCAGTGAAACTATGCTGTTTGTATATAGCTATAGTAAGAAATAATTTAAAAATTATCCTCTGATCTTGAGCTTTATTTTCTTTCGAAGGCTGATTTTATTAGATTTAATTTTCTGTAGTCTTATTTTCCTGATTGTAAAAACTTTGGTTTATCAGAATAGAGTTTGTAAGAGGCTCTGTTTGTGTGTAGAGAGAATACTCCATTTCCTACATGACTGAAAACAGCCAGTCATCTCAAAAGAGAGGTTAATAGCATCAGGAGGGACACAGTTTTTCTATTTCTAGTCTTAATGCATAAACATTTTAACTTATCTCTAAACATTAAAATGCACAATAGGAAGATCAGTATGACTTCAGCACTCAAAAATATCAGTAAACAAATATATACTCTAAATAAACTGTGGTTATTTTTGCTGCTAGCTATTGACTAATTCCAATGCCTGCTGCTAGGATGTTTCTCTATATTTTCACTTTTAATGATTTTTCCTAATAGAATAACTATCAAATGAAAGAAACGGATAAGATTTTATTTTTATGTCAAATGTAAAAGTATGCTTCAATTTATTATATTTGTATTTTAGTTTCCATATCATTGGTTTTGCATTTTAAGTTTAAACATTGAAATCACTTTGACAAATTATGCGAGCTTAATTCTAAGTGAAAATAGATATTTGGAAAGTACATAGTACACTTGAATTCTTTTTTTCTTCATTGTTTCAGATACTTTATTACTTGAGAAATCAGCCTACTGTTTTTGGTTTAATTAAGACTGAAGCTGTGACTTCAAAATAAAATTGTTAGTCAATATTTTTAAAATTGAAGGCAATATCCATTGTCTTGATCACAAAGACATATGTTGTGAACATGCTCTTGTTTTTACTATTGTTATTAGTAATTTATTTGCTTTGGGGAAGATCTGGGGATCAAACCCAGCACCTTGCACATGAGAGTAAGCCACTTTGCCCTAGAGCTACGTGAATTAATGGAAGTTTTCAATGAAGAAATATATAATATTTGAAACAATTCATTGAGAGTTGTATCATATACCTTTGTGTGTACAAATAAGGGGCAGCTTCTTTGGTCATACTAACTGCATATTTTCATGTAAATTTTTATAAAAATTAAATTACTTTATGCTTTTTAAAATGAAACTACAGTTACTTAAATTTACTAATTTTTATATACATCTTAACTGATAAACTCATGAAGACAAAAAATTAGGTTATATCCAAGTATTCTCTGTAGGACAGCACTACAGTTTATTAATTTTAAGGGATATAGACAAATAAAATTGACTGTAATATTGCAGATAATTTCAAATAATATCACAACATAAGATTAGATTTTTTATTTTAAAGATACTAAATCCAACAAAACACAACAAACAAAGCCAATCAGAACAAAGCAGCAAAATTGGTACAGAACTTCAAAGCAGGGTACTAGGAAAACAACAATGGTTACCATAGTATATCTTGTTATCTTCACAGTAGTTGTCCGTTCCATCAGTTATAGCCAAGTCAAACCAAAACAAAACAGAAAAAAATCAAAACAATATTGAATAAAGCAAAACAATTCATCAGAACAAAGCAGAACAGTGAGAACAACATTGGATTTCTAAGACAAGGCAGAAGGAAATCCCCCATATTTGCTATATTGCATACTTTCATCCTCCCAAGAGATGCTCAGACTGCTGGCACCAGGCCTGCAAAATCAACCACACAAGACAAGCATTTACTTCCTTTTTGTATCTCAGTTGCTACCAACTCAGCCTGCCCTCCGAACCAGCGGGTCGCTTAAGGGGGATGGAGGGGCTGGGGTTTGATTCTCAGCCCAGCTGGCTTCTTGGTTGGTTCCTGCCAGTCCCAGCATGGCTGGTTCTTGAAAGGTGTTGACTTTTCTCTTACTGCAATAGGCTTAGATATTTTTATATTTTAGAATAACTACATTAGTTTCCCTCAACTATAGCTAACTAGAACACATTTGAAGAAAGAGACATTTACCTCTTTGCCCTTTCTGTCTTGAGTATCTCATCTAACATCACCTGAGGGTAACTTTAGATTCTGCTTATCTCTGTAACCTTGAACTTGTATGACATTATCTGTAACTGGCATTAGAAAAACGCAGTATTTAGGAAAGTTTCAGCAAACTAAGTATGGTTCACACTCTGGTTAAATTCTATGTACAATCTCCTTTTTAGCGATTTACTTTTTTGGTCAAAATAGGTAATAAATACTGTTTCGAAGGTGTGGAACATATGAAAGACAAAACATCAAAAGCACAAAGGATATATATATAACCATTGCAAAGTTCACTTAGATACCTTAAGGTGACAGGAAATACTTGAAAGTGATGGAAGTAGGTTGAGGTCTTCCTCCTGTGGCCCAGGGACACTCAGCAGTTGGCACTTGGGCCAGCTGTGTTCACTGTGAAGCAACTCTCAGATTTTGGTCCTAATCTCATCCTCTGAATTTGCCAATGGATATTTTCTCATTACTTATTCATTATTTTGGAAATGAAAGACATCTTTCTACTTAGAGCATTTTGTTGTTACTAATGATATTTCCATTTACTAGTGGTATTCCCATCTGTAAAATCTTCTGTCTCTGACAGTGAAATGAACAACAGCAGACAGGTGCACTTCTAACAAAGAGTAAATTGTTTAAAATATGGTTATGATTTGAATGGGAGAAGAAAAGAGCAACAGAAATATTCTTTGAGGGAAGAAATTAATGAAGAGACAAGGGTGTCATTTAAGTGGTTGCTTCTTTTTTTTGAGAGCAGAGAAAGTTTGTTACAGAGATATCAGGAATAAGGCTGCATAAATGTATAGAAGTCTTTCAATGTCATTAGCAGAAAAGGAAGAAGAAATACGTACTTCTTCAGCATGTGTGTTGTAAGATAAAATTCTGTATGCAGTCTCCTTTTTAGAGTTTTACTTGAATGGTACTAGTGATATAACAAATAAGTGACACAACAAAATTGGAGCCTATGTTTAAATGGCTACCAAATCTGTGAATGCAGCATGCTGCCAGCTCTGTGTCTAAAATTATGTTTAGGTTTCTAATTCTCATAGTGTTTTGAGAAGGTGATCCACAGTTCCTGGAATATTTTTCAGGAATTTCATGAGGTTACATTGTTTTTACATAGAATATTGAAAGCTGTTTGCTTTTTCCTCTCTTTATCTTCACTTTCATTCTGTCATGAGAGTTCAGAAGCCGTGGACTAGGCAAATACTGCTGGTAGCAATGTTGCTACTACATCATAGAAGCTAAATACAGCCAAAATAAAATACAGCCCAAACAAAATATGGTTATTGAATGTGCTATAATGATAGATAATGAGACAACTACTTAGAAAGACATCTATTTAAAACTTAAATGAATGTTCTATCTATTATTAAAATGAAGTGAAGGAAATACATTTTGAATGTTTAAAATCTCTCAGTTCCATCTCAGAAGCCAAGTTAGCTGGTATATAAATCATATTTGTTTTTAGGTTACAGCTTACTTGTCTTTTGGAAGTAAAGGAACCTCCTTTTAAACAGGTAAGAGCTTCTTCCCATTTGCCTTTTAACTACTTAAAATCTGTTGATTTTTATTTTATGTTTCTTCAGGACATGAATGAAGTCTCCAGCTTTATTCAAGGTGCAGCAGATGGATGTGGCAACAACAAGTGGAATTATCCACCTTTCATGCCTGGTAAAGGTTTTTCTGTTATTTAATTATGATTAATTGAGAATAGTTATCTTATTAACTACTAAATTCTAGCATGCATTTCTAAACTACAATCTTAAAATAATTTTTACATGCTGAAATATTGTAGACAGAAATAAAAATGACCACAAGTCCAAGAACAACAGAAAGAAATCAGAGGGAGGGTAAGGAATTAAACAGAGGGGAAAAGTGGGGAACCAACACCATGAAAATAACACGACAAAGATAGGTCAATACATACTACTTATAACCATCAATGTAAGTGGCCTCCATTCACCAAGAAGAAGAAACAGACAGGAAGAATATATTAAAAAATAAATTCCAATAGTATGCTGAATACAAGAAGCTCTAAAATAAATTCATAGACTGAAAGTCAAAGGATGGAAAACAATCTTTCAGCAACAGTTATTGTGTTTGCAGACAGTGTGAACTTCAAACTATTCAGAATGATCAAAAGAGATAAAGAAGGTCACTACGTATTTGGTAGAGGAAAAGCAACATAGTAAAAATGGCCACACTAACAAAACTGTTATGCAGATTTAATGCAATTCTGATCAAAATACCATTAGCAAACTTGGTATTACCAGAGAAAACATTCCTAAAATTCATTTGGAACCTGAAGAGATCTACAATAGCAAAAGAATTCTGGGCAACAAAAGCAAGAAAGAAGAGATCAGAATCCTTGATGCGAAATTTTACTACAAATCTTCTGTGATAAATTCAGCACGGTACTGGCAAAAAAAACAAAAACAAAAACAAAAACAAAAACAAAACCCTAGGATCAGTGGAACAGATTAGAAGATGAGAAAATGCAGATCCAGCTACAAATACGTTCAGCACCTTATCTATGACGTCGGAAGGAGGATGGGCTCAGTCATGAATGGTGCTGAGAAGCTGGCTCTCTTTATGCTGAAGTTTAAAACTAGAACCTGCCTATCATCGTGCACTGAAGTTAAAATGGACCAAAGATCTAAATATCAAAACAGAAACACTAAATCTTCTGGAAGAGGAATTAGGTAGAAAATTCAGAGACATGGTGCAGGCAGAGATTTTATGAACCAAACTCAGACTGCATGGAAAACACTGCAAAGAATGAAGAACTGGGAGTTCGTCTTACTGAAAAAGTTTTGTACAACAACAACAACAAAAATCACTGACAGAATGAAAAGACACCCCGCAGAGTGAGGAAAAAATGGCAGTCAATTGTCCCTCAAAGGACTTATATCTAGAACATACAAAGAATTAAAAAACTCAAACTCCCCAATTCCAAGACATAATCCAAAAATGGACATCTGAGATGAGTACACACTTCTCAAATGAAGAAATACAAATGGCAAATAAATACATAAAAATGTGGAGTATTATTGGTCATTTGAGAACCACTTCTCCACTGCTGGTGAGAGTGCAGACTGGTGAAACCAACATGAAAATCACTGTACAGATTACTCAAAAGACTAGGATTAGAGGTCTCATTTGACTTAGCTATTTCTCTTCTGGGTATTTTCCCAGAAGAATTAAAATCATCATATCACAGCAATATATATGCACCCATGTTTATAGAAGCACAATTTGTAATAGCTAAATCTTGGACATAACCCAAATCCCCATCAATGGAGGAATGGATAAAAAAAGTTTATTTTTTTTAATGCAGTGGAGTGCTACTCCATTAGAGACAAGGATGAGCTTGAAATTTTTATAGTTAAATTGATGCAATTTGAGACCATATTCATAGGTGAAATATATCATATCCACTTGGGTAAGCATTGTATTGTCTCCCTAGTAAGAGAAGGAGAAAGAGTAAATAAGATACAAAATGCACAATAGATGTTGTGAAATTGGAAGAAACTGTTCAAAAGGAAAGAGAAACTGTGATGGAGAAAAGGAGAAAAGGAAGGGAAAAGAAAAAAAATATATATATATATAAATATGCAAGATAGTTACAATTGTTATGCTACTAATTTCTATTAATTCATTGAAAAGTTTGTGCATGTATTATTTGATCCATTTTTCATGTGTACAGCTCATAATTTGACCAACAACTTTGAAAATCACAATACACAATGTATCATCCATTGTTACTTCCTATTACCTTTGTTTGAAATTTTGTATCATTTTTTCTTGTTTTTCTCTCTAAAATAAAAATTAATAATTGCTGGAATCAGTATTTTTTCCTTTCAAGCAGATTATGTCTAGAATTATATATAAACAGACCTAATGCATACTACAGCTGGGTATACTTTTATATGCACATTAGACACTATTTTAAACAAACTTATTTCTTATTAAAGTTAAACTATATTAGGGCTTACTAATGTAAGTATAAAGCTAATCTTTTTTCCAAACAATACAGGTGACATGTAGGGACCGAAATGGAGCTCAAGTAATATTACTCTTTCATTAGTTGTTGAAATATGGTGTTTTGTACCACATCATGAAAAGAGATTAACCTATTAAAAGAACAAGACACCTGTTAAGAAATGTTTCTTATCTATTTTCTTCAAGACATTTTGGACAAACTCATGTATTCCAAAACCATTTGCATGGATGCGGTGCAGCACTGGGGGAAGCATTACGATGTGCACAGCCTGTATGGCTACAGCATGGCGATAGCCACGGAGAGGTGAGTTCAGCTTTATTCAGGCCTCACTTTGACGTTTAGGGTGAAACAAGCAAATGTAAGAACGCTAGGAAAGGAGAGGGTGTCACACGAAAAATTTACCACTTTTAAGGAATTATTTGCTACTAATATTTCTAACCTTGAAACAGTTATCAAAAATTAAATGGTACCTGTATTTATAAAGAAGTATATTAATTCATACATTTAAATTTTTCTTCACACCTTTAATTCAGTTTGCTGTAAGTGAATATAACTGTGTTCTGGTCATGAAATTTGCAGCTGGACTGAGAATATGCTGCTCCTAGAACGGGACTTTGACTATATTTTAAAAACAAGTGTTGTAATTACAGTGTAAATTTAATTAGTAGAGTGGCAAGTGACATTTTAATGAATATGATACTTGTATATAAAAAGGAATATGATGAAAAATAGAAGTATGGGATCATCATATGTTGATTATCAGTTATTTCCCAAGTAAGATTCTACAACATATTGACTAATGAAATTGAGAACTTGTTCTTATTAAAATTTGTAATTTTCTGCTAACTATGTAACTGTGGTCAAATGTTAATATAAATCAGTGCTTCTCTAGGCCCAAATTACACATCACAGTAAAAATTTTGTTCACCTCAGACTATGTTTTTTTGTTTTTTTTTTCTAGTGCAATGTGCCATATTACAATCAGGTCAATAATTTTAGGAAAGGAAAAAAAAACACTCTTCAGTTCATTATGATAGAGATTATAATACAAAAAAGGCACAGAATGTATTTTCAAAAAGATAGTTTGAGTAACATCATACACTAAATTACACTTTTGTAATGTTCACTTGTTATTTTCCATTAATGGAAAATTACCAATGCTGGGTACTAAGAGAGGAAAACAGAATAATGCTACTAATTGTGTGTGCTGGTAAAATTCCCAGAAACTAATACAATATAAAAAATAAAAGGTAAATTTTCTAGATATGCAAGTTTTTCCCATTATTGCTTTGTAGTATTTGAAAATATAGGTTAAAAAATAGTGATTGAATGGAAAGATATGTAATGAGTTTAATTTTGATTAGAATATTATATTTATGAAAGTATTTCAGTGGGTTTAAACCATACATTTCCAGTGCAAATGTTGAATAAATATCATGTACTTTTGGTAAATATAAATGAAATGATTGAAAAAAATCTTGATAATATCTAAAGAATTTCCTTTCTCTATGATCAATCAGAATACATTTAAATAAGTGATTACTAGCAATTAAATATAAAATTCATATCAAATTTTGATAAAGTAATTCTAAATATGATGTAGCCTCGAGAATAAACACACATTTGAAATTAAAAGATTTTTAATTATTAAATATCAATTTATTTTTAAACTAAATATTATTTATATATTTGGTTTTCTTTTAGAGCCATTCAAAAAGTATTTAGTAATAAGAGAAGCTTTATTCTTACTCGGTCAACTTTTGCTGGAAGCGGCAGGCATGCTGCACATTGGTTAGGGGACAACACTGCTTCGTGGGAACAGATGGAATGGTCTATCACTGGAATGCTGGAGTTCGGTTTGTTTGGAATGCCTTTGGTAAGGCAATTTCATATATACAGACAACAAGCACACTTTTTATTTTTCTCTTTCTTTTCCTTTTTTGATTGTTGTTGAAAGCTGAATGTTTAAGGCAAGGCCTGCTATAAAGCATTCTGCCCTGAGCTACCGCTGAGCACTGACATATAATGCTTAATGTCCTCGTGTGTTACTAGGGCCTGCACGGTTCTGAGTGGGTGCAGAGCAAGAAAACACTGCCACAGGGCCCGGCTGCTCTTCAGGCTCTGCCTTATGGGCCATGTGATGCAGGAGATCCAATGGTGCTTGAAGGGTTTGTGGCAGACAGGAGGCTAAGAAACATGCAAAATGACCATAAAGAGACTTAGATAAAATAATGCAGTTCCAGGCAGTGATGGAGTAATATTAGGAAAAAAGAGAAATTCGATTAGAGAAAAAAGAGATATTGAATTAGAAAGTATAAGAGTAAAATAAAGAGATTAAAAATAATGCTAAGTAGTTGGGGGATAAAACGTGCTCCCTACAAATCTGAGGACGTTAACAGCATAGATAACAGAACATTTGTTACTTAGGTTGGAGCAGATATCTGTGGATTTGTGGCTGAAACCACAGAAGAGCTTTGCAGAAGATGGATGCAGCTTGGGGCGTTTTATCCATTTTCTAGAAACCACAATGCCGATGGATATGAGGTAAACAACCTTTGTTTTCTATTTTAATAAAACACCACCATATTTTAATAATGTAATTGAATTTGCATCTATAAAATATGCTATTTGGAACGTTACAGCTTAGCTAATAAATAATAAAGTTGAATAAGTAAATAATAAATAAAAGTTGAAAGTCCCCATCTCAATGCCTAAATATATTTTTGAACATAAAAAGAGGCAAAGTTATATTTACATTTAAACCATATACAAGTTTGTTACTACTATTTTAGGTTAGAGCTAAGGCCTTTTTTGTAGGGTTTCTTGGATTCTAACAATGTGAATTTCCACTAACTCTTCTTTAATAAAAATATAATATACTATCAAATATTTCCAGTTTTTGTTTCTTTTAAGAATATAAATATTTGCAAAACAATTTGAAACCATAATCTTTCTATAATAAACAAAATTAAAATAAACAGGCCAGTATCAAACAAAAGTAATGCTCTCAAAACTCATATGAGAACTGGTAGGAGCAGAGGTACAAGGAAATACGGAACAGAGCTAAGCCACCTGCCTTGAATTCAGCATACTGTGGGCTCTCATAGGCTTATTTTGACAGTTTGGGGGGTGACCCAGGGAGCTCTACCACTGACCTACACCCCCAGGCATCACCATCATCATCAGCATCATTGTCATCAACATCATTTTGAGGCAGAAATGATTGAGGCGTGTCTTGGCCTTGTGATCTCTCTAACCGTTGGCATAATTTCCCCCCTCCCCCAGAGGTAATGGTAAAGTTTAATTGAACCAGTAAGCCAATGAGGCACATTTTGGTTAAGAAATTATTCCATGCTCACACACTAGTTGCTACAAAAGCCTTAGTTCTATTCGAGAAGGACAGATTCTCTGCTTAGATTGTAAGGGGACGTGGTAGAACAAAGTCAAGAAAAGCAAAACGATTGGATGTCAGTGACACTTCTGAGCAGGGCCTGCATAAGAGATCCTGACACAAATTATATTACATACTTCTTGATTATTTCAGTTCTTCAAAAACATCTGTCACAACAGATCTAGTACGTTAGTGATTAATTGGTGAAATACTTGGAAAGGATAAAGAGGAAGGAGCATTGGAAAATAGTGCCAGACTTCAAAGCAATTCAGGTCTCTCTGTTATAAAGCTGATAAAGGGAGGCAGTTTGGTAGGGAGAATCATGCACCTACTGCATCACAGACTGGTTTCACAATGTGTAAATAGAGACATTTTTCAAGAGAGTTAAGCACTGGCGAGTCTTACATCTTTTGGAAAAGGCTCTGCATTACATTTCCACCGTTCTCATTTAATAATTGACAGCCAAAGGG
Organism: Hydrochoerus hydrochaeris; assembly: GCA_004027455.1. Lineage (NCBI taxonomy): Eukaryota > Metazoa > Chordata > Mammalia > Rodentia > Hydrochaeridae > Hydrochoerus > Hydrochoerus hydrochaeris. Next base: position 119,517 of record PVLA01004757.1, read on the forward strand.
AAATATGATTTCAGTGTAGGAGCAAGGTTGGATCCAGGGAGGTGTGGCTGATGCCCTCAGTAAGTTGTATGACCCCTTCTATCACAGATGATCTACATAGGATTTCTCATTGCAGTGCATTTGCTGAGGAAATCAATGTTTCTAGCTACTTAATTGAGCAACTAGGCTTGTTATGAATGATGTACTCAGGGTTAAATCTGGGGACAGCTCAGCCAGCTCTTCCCCTGTGGTCTGGGGCCAATCAACTAACTAGTTCCAATGGCAGTGCAGAACCTCGAGACAGCAAATTCCCGAGGAAGCACATTTTAAACCTTTTCTTGAATGTGTCACATGTAAGCTCCCATTGCCCAAAGATTGGCACATGGCTGAGCACAAAGTCAAAGAGTGAACAGGTCTGGTCCTCCTTTAGCTGTAGAAAACTAAAAGTTACATAGCAAAGCTTGTAAGTAAAGGCAACATGAAAAAGTAGAACCAGTAATTCATCTTGTCACAATTGACGAGTGAAATTCTCTATTTTGTTAATTTGTTAAACCTTTTCTAAATGTGGATTGAAATGAGAAATGTTTCCCTAAGTAACATTTTATAAGAACATACGACTAAATGGAAACACAAAAGCTGGACATACTCCAACATTCATGAAGAAATAGAGGTAATGTTAACTTTGCAGGCAAGCACACATTTATACAATTGGCTTTTAAATTTACTTAAAATGCATCTATGTTAATTTTCATTCATAATTTAATTTTCTCATTTTAACATTTCTTTTTATCCCTTAGCATCAAGATCCTGCTTTTTTTGGACAAGATTCGCTTTTGGTCAAGTCATCAAGACACTACTTAACCATTCGCTATACCTTGCTGCCCTTCCTCTACACCTTGTTTTATAAAGCTCACATGTTTGGAGAGACAGTAGCAAGGCCGTTTCTTCTTGAGTGAGTACTTTACATAAGAATTATATTGTTAAGTATACTAAGACATGCATTTAAAAGACTGATGTAGGTAGATCAAAATAGGATATCTATACCACGTATTTTTTACATTTGAAAAAATTAATGAATTATATAACAAATGTACTACATATAATTTCATAGAGACACAAAATAAATATGGAAATGTGAAAATTGAATACAAATTACAAGAAAAATAAGTATAAGGTCAGGGAAATTAAGACAAAGATTAAACCTAACATTATTGAAAGTATGTCAAGAGCGTATTGTAAATTCATCTATTTATATATTGAGTGCAGTGTAATTTTTAAAAAGTGAATTATGCCATATTCCTGTCCATCATGGCAAGCAAATATAGAACTTCTTTCCAAAAATTACCTAAAAACTCTTTAAAATCTATATAAAAACTCAAGCTGTATAATGAAACTTGTAAAACAAAAAAAGTTAAATGTGAACAGTTTCTCTGCTTTATCAACATAGCTTACAGGAGAAAAATAATAGAATGATAGCTACAGATTTCTTCTGGGAAAGCTAATACATATCTTCTGTCTTACGTGGACTATAAGAAAAGCCACTTTATTTACAAAAATGTTAGGCTAGACCCCACAAGAAATTTCCTTGTGGAATTACAGATTAAGAGAAGAGAAGAAACCATGAAACAAAGGGCAGACAGACATTGGCCTCACGAGAGTCACCTGCCCAGCTTGTTTTGGGTGCTGTGTGTGACCTCAGAACTGAAATGTTTATATTATGGATTCCCATCATTTTTCTATATCACTCATATGAAGTGAATTTAGTTGCAATGTTTGAACTTAAATAACACGTTTTCATGTTAAAGGAAAAATAGTATCAGCTGTAGTGGGTGCTCAAGAAGGACCGAAATTCTCATTGCTTCTCCCCCTTCCTCCCTGCCTTCCTTCCTCTGTCCCACTTTCCTTCTTGAGAGCCATAAAAGTGTGCGAAGTGTTCGTTCAAAATGACACGTTAAAGAAGTAAAATTAACACTGATAATGATTCTTTGTGAAAACCTGAAAAGGTAAATCAAAACCTTCGAATGTATGATTTTGCATGGTTATTCTTTATTGCTGTTATCCTCAGGTTTTATGAGGACACCAACAGCTGGATTGAGGACACTCAGTTTCTGTGGGGCGCTGCCCTGCTCATCACTCCTGTTTTGAGACAGGTGGGTTTTACAAATTAATACATTTCTTTTTAAAAGGAAGTGTGCCCCAATTAATTATAAAGCGTTGAGTTCCAAGCTGATAAATAGTTAATCAAGTTCATAAATGGAGAAGATACTTTAAAATTGACAAGATTATTAAATATATGTAAGCCTGCCATATATAGGTAATATGAGTTAAAGGAATTAAAAACAGTCGTATTCTCCTGAAAAAGCTTTGACTATTTAATCAAAATTAAATTTTGTAGTAATGCCAAGGACCTCTCAGGTAGACATAAATATTAAGGTTTTGCTAAGTTTTCAGTAAAAGAAACTTTAAAATCCATTGATTGTAAGAAAATGTTGAAAAAATAATAGAGTAAATATATAGTTCTTATTTTTAAAATGTCCACGTGTCATGAAAGTACATAGAAACCCACATGTCTATAATCTCAATGATCTCATGGTTTGTAGCAATACAAATGCATGGATGCTTTATTTGCTTTTGAAATACATACATACACACATACATACGTATGTGTCTATATATCTGCTTATTATCATTTGCAAATACTGAATTGTAATAATACAGAGAGAAGTTTTTTTCTCCCTCTCGATAAGCATATAGAGTAATAAAATACTCGAGAAGAATTATTTTGGTAACAATTGAAAGTTTTTAAAGAATCTATATTTTCTTGCTTCAATGTAGGGAGCAGAATCAGTGAGTGCCTACATTCCCGATGCTACTTGGTATGATTATGAAACTGTAAGTAACCTTAATATATCTATGAGGCTACAAAAATATTCTATTTTCAGACATCTATATGTGGTAATTAAACTCTGTCTTTAGGACTCCTGTACATATTACACAAAAGAATATATCCCAGTGGGAGAACTGTAAATATATAGTCTGCTGCACATGAGTTTGACTTCAACATAAAGTGATATTCTTTAGTATAAAGTGATCTTATTGACTTTAAAATGAAGCAAAAGTAGCATTTTAAGGAGTGACAACTTATTTTAATATTTTCTGTCTTTTACATATTTATCTTATTGCCAGAGAAATTGAGTTAGACATTTGGTGTTATATTTTATGTTGAATTACTTGTGAAAATCTTTTTAACTTTGAGAAGGAAAAATAAAAACATTCATACACACAATCCATTTTTCTCAGTTGAACAATATCTCTTAAGAAGTACTTAAACATTATTTCATATTTTGCTATGTTTGCTAAGCAGATACTTTATTTTTATACAGCGAATTTTTTAAAAAGTCTAAAGATATTGTAGTTCTGTTTTGTTTTCATGCACTTTCTTTTCTTTGCCCTTTATATATTGTTTTATTTCTAGGTATTTATGGGATTGGTAATTTAATATTTTAATACATGTCCTGTACACTGTGTACAGACCAAATCAAGTCACATTTCATCTGTTTATCACTATTTTCAGCTTGTAGACTTTCCTTTTTTTTAATTTTAGTTATTCAGAAAATATGTAATGACTTATGGTTAACTATAGTCACACTACTATATTTTAGAAGACTTAAAAATTTTAATTTTGTGTAATTGTATTTTGGTATTTATTATCCAACCTCCATCTTTTCCTCCTCTTATTGGAGAACAGTATGGATATTCCTTATGAAAGAAAATAGTGCTACAATATAACCCAAGTGCAGGCTTTCAGGGAATTATCTAAAAGAAATTTTGTAAACATATCAAAGAGATATTTGCTCTCCTATGTTTATTGCCACACTATTAACAATAACTATTGATGCTGCAAGGTAATAATGAAATTGGAAGACATATGTCAAGTGAAATAAGCTAGACAAAAATGGCACATTTCTTCTCATGTGTGGAAGCTGAAAATGTACATGAGAATGTAGAATAGTGATTAGTAGAATATTAACTTTAAAACAAAGGCTAAATTGGTGACAGTTAAGATACTGATAATTATGCTAGAAAGGAAATTAATTTCTCTATGTTTTTAGTTTACATTTTAAAGATAGCAAACTTATTTTTCCTCTGCTCTATGTATTACACTGAAAGAATGACTTATATGAAATCATTTATTTCAGTTCTTAGAAATAGCATAGTATTCATTTTGACCTGAATTACTCATTATAAAACACATTTCAATGTACAAACTAAAATTCTTGTGAATAGTAAAGACATGAAGCTATAAAAAAAAAATCTTTCAAATATTAGGGTGCAAAAAGACCATGGAGAAAGCAACGGGTTGACATGTATCTTCCAGCAGATAAGATAGGATTACATCTTAGAGGAGGTTATATCATCCCCACTCAACAACCGGATGTGACAACAACAGCAAGGTAAAATAAAAATTATTAATATACACCTGAAATTTGTATTCATAGTTCATGCCTTTGTTAAGAATCAGAAGTTAAAGTTTAATTTTTTACCCCAAGGTATACAATATGCAAAGATAGATAATTCTTATCTATGAACATTATGTTGTTAAGTAATTATATATTTATTAATCTCGATTAATTATATATTTTTATATCTCAATTATATATATATTATATATTTTTTAATCTCGATTCAAAACTCACATTTTTTCTCTTAAAATGTTTTACTTTTAAACTAGCAAGTGAGTTGGATATTTCAAATTAGATACATAAAAAGAGAGAAACTAACAAAGCGATATTTAGAAAAAATGAATAAACTCGAACATTGTGATGCTCTGTTTTCAGCACTTATTGTGAATATAAAATCATAAAAACTTCTTTTATTTCTCCTATTTACCCATATTTTGCAAATGTCCATGAAATGGTAACTCTATTTCTTATCTTGCTGTGCTTTCTTTATAACCATAAAAAATCTGAAATTATGTTGTTTAGTTTTTCTGCTTTTTCTTTTGTGTTCAATTAAACCACATGCTCCATGAGAACAGGGAACTGAATTGTGAGATTTGTTTTCCAAATGTGTAAAACTGCCTGATCCATAATAGGTTATCTCTTGTCAGTAGATGTTTATTTAGGGAAAAACAATGAGTAAATGAACATAAGTCACTAGTATATTTGTTCTTTTCATGTACTGTTTCTTCACTGCATTCTCAAAAATTGGTTATATTCTACAAATATATTTTGCAAGAAGAAAAAACATCTGGTAAATGTGTTTTAGAAGAAATGTATTTTGTATAGAGCAATGTCTTAGACCTTAGAACCTCCAGGTTAATATTGTGTGGTTATTTATAACTAAAGAAAATATTTTTAACAATCATACATCCAATTTCTTCTGTTATAATTAGCTTCATTTATAAAATTACCAGGCATTCCTTTAACCATTTTTAAAATTTTTATGTATTTTCATTATTTTTTTATAAGATATAGACCTAATACATTGCAATTTAGGGTGATACAGTTTGAAATGTATATCCATAATTTTTTTTTTGCTTAAATCGAAATGATGAACACTCTCAATTTTACAGATGTTGTAGCCTTCAAAAATACAATTTGTACTTATTACATATATTTTATGTACCATATTTTCTAAGTAAATAATCTCAGTATGACCTTGAAAACAATGACAGATTATTAATATACATATAAAGCCACAAGGTCAGTCTGTTATGCTGATGCAGAACTAATCTGAGAGACTGAAATGAGAACATTTACTGTTGCAAATGTATTTCTCATTATTTCATGTGTCTAATTTTATTTTACAGTCGTAAGAATCCTTTGGGACTTATAATTGCATTAGATGATGACAACACAGCAAAGGGAGACCTTTTTTGGGATGACGGGGAAACTACAAGTAAGTCTTGAAGTGACCTGCCTTGACATGTCATTCTGCTGAGGAGCTTTGGCTTCATGCTGTAAATTGCATCAGTAATATCGTTCTAGCTTTCTGATTACTTTATCAAATTTTAAGTTATTGTTTCACTTATATATATTTAATTTTATATCTTGTTCTATATTTTTAATATGAAATATTTGGTAAGGGTTTATATAATTTATGATGTATTCATATATGTATTAAAATATTCAATAAATTTCTAGATTATATCATGTTTTGAACTATTTCAAGTGACACCACTACGTAAAGATAAAATTATATCACAGTAAACATATAAAACTGAAGTATATAAAGCTTCAGATAATTAATATCAAAATATTTGAGGCAAGAGTATTTCATAACTTATTTCCATTATTTGGAGTTTTTATTTCTTCAGCACCAGGCTGGAGAACTTATTACATCAAAGTTGCAAAGCTAAACATTGACCCAATTTTGTCAATATGTGTCTAAGTAACACATATAAATTTATATGATTAGATTTATTTAGTAATTTATAGCTTTCCCCATAAATTTAAATTCACCATGCTTTTTTTTTGGTAAATATGGCTCTTCAGTATGTATCTTATATGAGTGCACAAAGATGCATTTTTAGCCTGTATTTCAACTCACTATTTCTAGAAAGAATGTACTATATACCTTTAAATGTGTATGAAACAGTAAATATCAATAACATAATACCAAAGAATAGGAAGACTATGTAAAAGTATGCTTCTGATAATCAGAAAATAGAACTTGTGGAAAACTTTTTGAATTTTTAGTCTTATTTATGGAAATGTGGATTTTTTAAAAGCTAAAAATGATAATTCTTTTATAAGACTTGTGATTTTCACAGTAAAGATAATATGTTTTATAACATTCATAAAATTTTATCAATACATTTAAAATCAAAATTATTGTGTACAGCAGTTTACCAGAAAAAAACTTAAATTATTTCTTTACTTGGTGATGATGTGAATGAATCAAGGGCCATGAATCCCGTAGACAAACACTGTACCCCCTGTTACACCTCCAGTCCACAGAGGTTGTTTCTGGATGCGAACTATAATTTAGATAACGTTCAGTCATTTATCTCATTTAACCCTTATGAATACAGTCTTATCTTGTCTCTTTCTTTCTTTCTTTCTTTCTTTCTTTCTTTCTTTCTTTCTTTCTTTCTTTCTTTCTTTCTTTCCTTCTTCTTTCTTTCTTTCTTTCTCTCTCTCTTTCTCTCTCTCTCTCTCTCTCTCTCTCTCTCTCTCTCTCTCTCTCTCTCTCTCTCTCTCTCTCGCTTCCTTCTTTCTTTCCCATTTTCCTGATTCCCACATTCCCACCTGTGGAGCAGATCAGATCTCTAGCAGTTTCTCTCTGTTTGTGTGGCTAACCAAAAGTGAAAACATTACCTGCCCCAACAGAAGTCAGGCCTCAGCTGCACCTCCTTGCTTGGGCTGTGCTCCTCCCCTAGTATCCGTAATCACACACCCACATGCGCACAATAACCTCTCCTACTATTCATTGTCTTTTTGGCCTTCTCATCACTGTGAGGCCTAGCAGTGAGCTCTCAGAGAGTCTGTTCCAAGCCCTTCACTAAGGAGAAGTCTGGTGAATGTGGTTTCGGCTGAATATAAATTATTTGTGGTCATCGATCAGTGTTGATGAAATCTCATCTTAGTAGGAAGTGTGCAGGGTATGAGTTTAAGATTGCTGTAATTTCTCCAATAATATAAACATACCAAAATACAGCCCTTTCTCTCTGCTGTAAATATATTGGAAATTTACTTAGAAAGTTCATTAAAATTATGAAAAAATATAATTTAATCTGTCATTCTTGTATAATATCTGTATTGCGGCTAATACTAAAAATTACTGAAAATACAGAAATTTCTGATTAACAAATTTGTCAGGCAAGATGCAAATAAGTAATCTTTAATTGAAGTTCTCATTGTTATATTTTTCTAGGATTAAAGATTTAAATAAATTAATACTACATAACCTTTGTATATACATCCTTTTTCTTCAAATTATTGCTAACATTTAATTTTTTGATAAAGGCATACTGTAAAAGACATTACATATACTATACAGGAAGTATTTTTCTATTTTCTTCATTAAAGTTTATTTTAATTACAAATTAAAATTTGCATTAATCTCAAACAAATCTTACATCTTTGTTTTTTCCTCAAGTAATTAAAAAGATAAAGAAAGTAAGTGAAATAAAAATTTTAACATGCAATTTTTTCCTACAAAAAACTTACTTTTATATGATCTACTATGTAGGGATTAAGGTATAAGTATAGTTCAAGACAATAAACTTTAATTATGTATATATTTTTATTGTAAGTTTGCTTTCTCTGGATTTCCAGAAATCTCTTAGCATTCTGAAATATTATAGGGTAAGTAGGTATTCATTATTTCTATTTACAGAAAAGTTAAAATATGATTATTTTGTTTATTGACAATTTAAAACAGCATAAAATTATTAAGATTCTTCATAGATAAATAATATATTTTTTTAAAAAATATGGATTTTATAACAAAAAAAACAAAGAATTTAATTACATATTTTAAAAACTTCTTTCAGATACCATAACAAGTGGAACCTATATATTATATACATTTTCAGTTTCTAATGTAAGTATTTTATTTAGACTTATAGTTAATTGCATATTTAAATGGATATTAAGAAGTACACAGGTACATGGATTATTTTAGGAAGATGTTTACATTTATCTCTAGATTTCAATGAATTTTGATGAAAGACATTGTTAAGTTTCTTAATTTTAAAATCATGAAAAAGTGTCATGTTAAAATTTTATATTTAAGTGTAATAGATGATTTTGATCATAAGATTGATGCTCTGAAGACTGTACTTTTTAAAATACAATGTCTGATTTTAAGCAAAATGTTCAAGCATAACTTGAACATGTTTCAAAAGTTTCAATATGCTAGTCAGAGGCAGAATTTGGATTTTGATGAGAAAGAAATGAGGCGCACAAATGTTTCAGTTATTTTCTTCTTGCTGGAGCACAATGCCCGACACTCACAGGTTAAAGAAAGGTTCCCTTTAGTTCGCATCCTGCCCTGGTTCCGGTCCCGAGCTGGCTGGGCCGCAGAGCAGAGCAGCTGGCAGAGGAGAAGCCTCGTGTCTGACAGGCCCAGGCAGCGCGGGGGGGGGGGGATCCGAGCCCTGGCCCTCCCCTGCGATCCTCTTCCTCCCGCCTGGCTTCACCTCCCAGGTCACGCCCAGCTGTAAGCCCATCCGTGGACCGATCCAGTACCTCATGCCCACAGTCTAGTATCTCGTGCCCCTGACCCAGTCACCTTTCAAAAGCCCCGCCTGTAAGTGCATGAGGCTCTGGGTGAGATTAGAGATAAAACACAGCGAATTAAACTTTACATAATCAACAGAGATGATCTTCACAGACACTGAATCACTTCACACATTCTTTTTTGCCAACATGAAGTTATTTATCATCATCCACCAGGCTAAAATGTAGTTGTATAGGATCCTGTATGTGAGGTACACCATACATAATTTAGATTATTTTTGAAATCAAAGATCTATGTAATCTATACAAAAAAGAATAGCAAGTTGCATGCAGAGAGCTGATGGAAGGGAAGGTAGATAACTTTTCTTTTTTGGCATTCTATTATTATTTTAGGTCACAGTTTAACTTAATATGTAATCTGAGTACTTTCTATTTCACCAGAATAATTTAGTGGCTACATGTACACATTCATCCTATGCAGAAGGAACCACGTTAGCATTTGAAACTATAAAAGTCCTTGGTTTAACAGACACTGTGACCGAAGTCACAGTAGGAGAAACTACTCAACAAATGACTGTCCACTCGAATTTCACCTATGACCCTTCCAACCAGGTAAATATAGAATTTTAATATATTTTATTGCCATCTCTCATATTTCATAACTATTAAAGCATATTTAATAACTCTCATATTTAATAACTATTGGCTTTTAGGTTCTTTTTCTTCATGACATGATCTTCCTTCTTTCCTTCTGACACACTTTGTTTCTTCTTTTTCTTCCCCCATGTCCGCTATTTTTTTATTTTTTACATAATGGTTTATTATCTCGCTATCAATTTGTTTAGGATCCTATACAACTACATTTCAGCCTGGGGGATGATGATAAATAACTTCATTTTGGCAAAAAAGAATGTGTAAAGTGATCCAGAAGCAGGGAAGACAATTAGAGACAGGAGTAATTAAATGGATATTTACCACTTTTAACAGTAGTAGCTTCCATGTCAAAGTAATCCTATTTTTCATTTCTGTTTATTCCTTGAGAGAACAAACATCTACTTTACACCTTGTATGATGTCTGTAGTGTTTCTGGGCTTTCAGTTTCACATTTCATTAGCTCTACATAGGAACTACTTTTAATAGGAATACTGTCCTCTTTTTACAAAGGAGGATTCTGAGGTTAACACAAAATACACAATTTCTTCAAAGATTCATGAACATTAAATGGCAGAACTGAGAAAAGAACTCACTGCTCATTGTGCAGATAATGGTTTTCATTCAACTTCTACAGTCTGCCAAAACCTTGCCCCCTTGGAGGTTCTAGAGAGCTCTGCGGCGTGACATGTTTCCCCTTTCTATTCTGTTGTTCAAGTATTATGTAAAAACAAGGATTGATTTCAAAGAATGGCTCCTATTGCCAGCTGTTATAAAATGTTAGTTTTCAGTTATCGATGGTCACATGAAGGAAACAGTGTTTAATGTTTTCTTTCTTTCTTTTTTTGTCTTCAAAGATTCTCCTAATTACTGGTCTCGCATTTAACCTTGGAAAAAGTTTTACAGTTCGATGGAATCAAGTTTTCTCTGAAAATGAGAAGTTTAATTGTTACCCAGACTCAGAGTCTGTGACTGAAGCAATATGCCAACAGCGTGGTTGTTTGTGGGAGCAGGTAATAAGAATTTTAATTAAGACTCATGATATATTTTCCATAAAAACATTTCAATGTGAACTTTATATGTTTTAACTTTAATTCTGTAGCATATAAATTCATATTAAGAAACTTTTGGAATTTGAAATTAGCAACTTCGTTAAGTAATATTTATTTATATTCATTCGTTAATTTTTTGAAGACAAAGTTTAGTAAGTGCCAGGCTAAATGGATGTGAAAATTGCTTTCCAGGCACTTTGAATAGGTATTGCATGTTTCACATTTTATTAGGTACTGACCGTGGTTGACTAGCTCAGTTGGGTAAGATAGTTTGCAAGTGGTGGGCAATTTTAAAAGAATCTGCCCAACAACTTCATTGCTTCAACTGTAAAACTGTATGAAGTTTACTACTGAATTAACTTTGCTCCACAAAGTGATGACTCCTAGTTAGTTAGTATGACTGTTCCTCTCCCAGAAGAATGATGTTGGTGGAGGCCATATATTTTTTTAAATGGGAGAATGATGCTTGTGAATGATATAATTTTCAGGTAGTATGGGAAATATTCCTTCTTGCTTTGTCCGTGTTTTCAATTCTGGGAATTTGACAAGAACAAAAACTTCATCTCATATAACTACAGAACTAAACCCATGTGTTATACCTCTAAAGTGAAGTACATCTGCCAGCAGTCTCCCTCTCTCCCAGGAATGTCTTGATTTGTATGAGGCAGTAACTAGAATATCTGATTCCAAAAAAAATTATGGTTTTTCTCCTCCATTGCTCAAGAAAGTAGCACAATATTTACTGTTAGAAAATTTATGAAGAAAACTGAATCAAACAAGAAGGCGAAAAGATGTTAAGATCAGTCAAAATGTATTTTCATTTCTCTCTTTAACTTCTCTTTAAATTGCAGTTCAATTAAATCTATACTCAGCCCCCTTTGCAGTCATAACCTACCCACTTACTTCATTATCAAAATCTGAAAGTTAGGTGAGAACATTATTTTTACTAAATGCAAATGACTTCTGAACATGAAAATGGGAAAGTTTTACTTTTCCCATAAGTATTAATGTTTTATGAACTAGAAAACTTTCATACCAAGTAAAAGAAACTTTAATGCTAGGATATCGGACACAAGGAAGACATTGTACCCGGTTGTTTAGGGTGCTGACATAATTACTTTTTTTTCATTAGGCAGTATGATGTATTTATTTGAAAAGTAGTTATAAGTCCTCCTGTGTTCTAGTCTCTGTCCCAGAGAAACGAAGTGAACTCTATCCCATTAGAGTTGGTGCTGTAGTGTGGGGACACAAGTAAGTGTGCGCAAAAGTAGGTATTATGTCACATACAAGGAGTGACCAAAGCGTCATGACTGTTTAAAGTAAAAAGATTGTTAGAGTAAGACACACTGTGATTAATCTGCTTCAAACTACTTCCCTTAACTGCGAATACATTTACTGTGTTATTTTTACAACTTTTTTGTTTGTTTTGGGTTTTGACACATACTCTTACTATGTAGTTCAGGCTGACCTTCAATTCACAATGTAACTGAGGGTGTCTTGTGGCTGTACTTGTCTCAGTCTCTGCTGGGATTACCAGCACGTACCACCAAATGCTAAAGTATTTTTTCGAACTTCCGAAACAGTTCTAGAAGCCCTCTTTCATGATTGCAAGTGCAGTCAGTGAATGTTTCCAGTAAGTAACATACAACAGAAAGTCAGATTGCTGGAAACATTACCTTGTGTTCTCATCCATCTCATTCCCTGCTTTGGGTACCATCTATCTTGTCACTGTCCCCCAAAGTTGAAATGACTAAAAAGTAAAATGTTTGAATTGACTCAGGACACTGAGGGAGCCAGTACTCAGCTAAAGGCATTCATGAAGAAAGACTTCCAGACCTGTTTCAGGAGGTGGAAAGACATAAGTGTGTTCTGAATTAAGGGAAGCATTTTGAGAGGGATTAATAGCAATGTGTCTTTTACTACAGTACATTTTTAAAAATTTAGGCATTCACCATATATTTTAATCACATATATAATGGAGAAGAATAAAGAAGAAAAGGGGAAGGGAAGAAGAATACCAGTAGTATAGTATTATCTGTTGAATAGAAGAGGTTTCTTTGGGAAGATGTCATTTAATTTATAAAAGAGAAGAAAAAAAGAGCAGGAATAATATTACAGAAGAAAAAATCATCACCGTGAAATACATCTGAAGTCAGAATATGCTTAGCTTGGTTCAAAAGTAGCAAAAAGGTCAATGTTTCTGAAATAATTAGTAAGCAGAGGGAGAAAAGGAAATTACATAATAAGTATACAGAAAGATAATATATGTCAATCAGATTATTTTTTGATTCTGAGCTTTACTCTGAGGTAAGATGGTCCTAGATACAATAAAAATTTGAGTTTCCATTTCCTGTTTTTGCATTTGTTTTCATAACAGCAACTGTGCAGAAAGTAGGAGTCCAAGGCAAGGAGAACAAGAAATAAATTTTGGTGATAATGTAAATAAGATAACACAGGCAAGTCAAATCAGATTAGTAAGAAATAATACACTTTGTACATATTTTTCAGATAAATCCAAGAAGTTTTATTTTTTGTTTAGATGTAGAATATGAGAAACAGAGAAGAATAAATGACTTTTAATGATTTGAACAACTGAAAAAAAGAAGGAGTTATTATTAGAGACTGAGAAAAGTGTGAGTCCAGAGTGGGTTTAGAAAAGAATTTGTGTTTCAGAAATATTAAGGTTGAGTTGCTCAAAAGAAATTCAATTGCATCTTTCCAGTTGTGAAATATTTTTCATCCAATAGAATTGAGAAATTTTTCATAATTTAAATATAAAAATTAGAGACAGTTTATACAGTAGAAAGCCAAGTGACAGGCAGCATCCTCAAGAGAATGATCGGGAATAGGTCAGTTCCAACTCTGAGTCACTGTGACATTTCATCAGCAAAACGAGGAGGAAGGAGAACGGAGACAGAAAGAATATAACATGCAGTGCATAGAGTTAGAAGAGGGCATGTCGGGAAAGGGAAGCAGAGTGAAGCGGACATGGTAAGGCAGAGGGTGTGGATCTAAAACTGACAGACAGATTCGGGGGCAAGGAAGTTCTTGGTAACGTTGACAAGAAAATTACTGATAGAATGCTGGGGGTAAAAACCTGGTTACACTGAATTCAAGTAAAAGTGAAGGGACACGTCCAAGATAGTAAGATAAGGACCATGGTGAGATCTGTGTTTTGATGTGATTTAGAAGTAGGAAGAATGAGACAACAGATGAGGACCTCAGCAAGGTGATAATTTCATTTTAAGATCTGAAAAATAAAATTAAGAAGTACCGTGAAGATAACCCGAAGGACTGCAAAACTGCTGATGAAGGAGAGAGTGAGTGAGGGAGAAAAGTCTTTGCAGAAGAAGCAGGTAGTATATGTCACAAAAGCGAAGCTGAAGAGGTGGAGGATAAGGCGACTCAGTCCTGATCGCAGTTCCCATTGCTTCCCTTTCTCATATTTAAATAACAAGGGCTGAGAAAAAGGAAGGATTTGTTGCTAGTCAGAGAACAAAGACGCCATGCAGGGCAGCACACAGGTGAACTGCCTAGGAGAACAGTCAATTTCCGTTCTGTCAGTAAGACCCACTGAATGTTTCCTACTTAGTAAAGAGAACAGTTAATATGGTTGGTTGCTTGTGGTTCTCAAGCCACTTTTGTCTGCACGGTATCAGCTTTGAGAAGGTAAATAATAGACTAGCTCAAAGTTTGTAGTTTTATGACTTGGTATGAGAATGCTAGTACGTGGCATAGGGGCAGATCTGTATGAAAAAGAATGATTTTAGTTTTGGCAAAAAACTTGTTAAACTGTCAGCAAAACACATCAAGTATTGAGGGACTAACAAAAGATGGTTAGTGTGTTATTCTGGCATTGGCACTGTGTGTACTAAACACTTGATTTGTTAAGTCTGACAGGCGAGGCAAAAATGAAGGAAGGACACAGTATAGCAGGAAATTATTAACATTTCTGAAATTGCTGATAACTTCAGAAAAAAAAACATCTTCCTTAAAACTGTTTAGTCTCTTGGAGATTCTTCCAAACCATCCTTGTATTCACTTAAATTTCTCCCTTATACCTAAAACTGACACCAGTCATATGAACTCTTGGAGTGCTAACTTAACTCAGGTCTGAAAACTTCAGATCCCAAACCCTCAGAAGTTTGTTCCATATGATAACTTCCCTAATTTTAAAATACATATTTTAATATAATTTTAATAGAAACTACCTCAAAACTTGTCCCATCTCTTGAGATAATTGAGAGATTTTTAATTGATTAGATGTTCATATTTTGACTGTAATATTAACTGCATGTAATTGGTTTGAGCATTTTGATTCTATAAAAGTGACTTTGCTTTTACACAGTTCATAGCTAGGCGCTCAATAAATAAATGTTCTCACTTTTGCTAACTTTTACAGTAATTTAATTTAATTTTAAAATACGTAGTCAAGGATGTTTTAAATTTAATAAATTAGATAGTCCTGGGATAACCCAAATATTTAAAAAAAAATTAGGATGAATATTTAGGTTACAAAACTGTGTACTGTTTTCTTACATTAGTTCACCAGTTTGTTTTCATGCTAAGTACAATGCTAATGTGACCTATTAGAAAGGTAGTGAGGAGACGTGAGGGATGAGAGAAGTGGTCCCCAGGGCTGCTGAAGACAGCTATGAGAGAGTCACTAACTCCATACGTTGTCAGTAATAGTCCCGATCCTTTGGGCACCCACTGCACACACTGCAATAGGAATGTGTACTATGGTATTTGTAAAAACTGGTTTATGTTGAATCTACCTGATACCTAAAATCTGTACAGATTAAGTAAAACAGAATTTGTCTCTTACCAATATATATGTGTATCTCCTAGGCCTATGTGCTGCCATCTCAACTTCTTGAATGCCTGAGGCTCTTCTGAATTTACTTGTGATTTTTACCTTCCTGGTTGGAGCATGCCTTCTATCACATTTGCATTGCACAGTGCACATGGGGGATGAAAGGCAAAACCCACCCGAATTTAATTGGCTTATCCTTGGGAGCTTAGAGTATCTTAGACAACTTCTGTAAAAGAGAATGAGAAATGTAGACGAACAACTGTTTTTCTGAACAATGTAATAACAAATAAGAAAGGTAGCATGAATGGATTTTGGTAAAGCAAATAGTCTTCAGTGCCACTCCCACGGTTTGTCATTTTCTCTCTTGGTTCCTCTCACTTGCCCCTGTATGTAAACCAATCAATTCTGATTGTTGAACGCATATCATATTTTTAGTCCTTGCCCCAATCTAATTGCACAGTAAAGCTAGTCGTAAAAGAAATTGAATAATGCCATTATAAATGAAGTAAAAAACCAAAGCACGGATTTTTGAGAGTTGTAATGGAGACTTTTTTTTTTAACAACAAAAAGCAATAGTCATTATGAAAAATAAGAGCAAAAGGTGTGCACCATGTATGTAAGTTCTGCAAAGACAACAAAATCTAATTGCGTTTTTGAGTTGAAAATGTAACATTCACTATTCCTTCCCTACTGTTCTATCTTTGCACTCAAAATATACATACTTAATGTAGTATTTTAGAATCTGATGACTCACAGTGCCGAATGGGTACATTTTGCTACAAATCATACAACAAATACTATAAAGCTTACATTCTCTGATGATGAAAATACGTTGTGTTTTAGGCTCCTCTTTATTCCAAAGTACCTGATTGCTACCTACCTAGACAATCTGATCCTTACTTAGTTACGTCAACTCAGTATTTTTCCACGGGCATCACAGCTGACCTCCAGTTGAACCCGGCCAAAGTTAGAGTAACGCTACCCTCCGAACCCATCTCAACTCTCCGCGTGGAGGTGAAATATCACAAAAATGAGATGGTGCAGTTTAAGGTATGTTTAATGTAAACCACCTCAAAGCTTGTCCCATCTCTTGAGATAATTGAGAGATTTTTAATTGATTAGATGTTCATATTTTGATTGTAATATTAACTGCATGTAATTGGTTTGAACATTTTGATTCTATAAAAGTGACTTTGCTTTTACACAGTTCATAGCTAGGTGCTCAGTAAAAGAGTGTTCTCACTTTTGCTAACTTTTAGAGTAATTAAACATGTAGTTGTAATTTAAAAGAATAGATTTTTGTTAAATGAGTCACTTTCGTGCAGATGTCACTTAGAATTGAACATTATATTTTTATTAAAATAAACACAATAGAATGATTACCATTTTCATTATTTTTAAAAGGCAATCTTAATTTTGTATAGAATGCAATAAAAATATAAAAAGTAATTTATTTCAATATTCACAGTCATTAACTTTGTTTTAAAAAGCCCAGGGAATCCATTTAAAGACTACTGGAAGTAATAGAGATCAAAATAATGCCTGATATAAAATAGTATCTACACAAGGTATTTTATTGGGTTCTTTGTTTCACTATTTGGGTATGAAAATAGCAGCAAATTTCATTAGTAAATTAAAATGAAGACATAATGAGATGAACAATCAAACCATCAAACATCAGAGGAATATATGGATTGTCTATAAAGTAAAACACAAAAAAATCACTGATAGATATTAAAAAATGCTAACAAGTTCTGGAGACTAAATGTCATTTGTAATGTTAATTAGCTTTAAATTAAGTGCACTTTAAAGTTATTTTCATAAAAAATACAGTGAAAAATTTATTGAGGCTTCATAAAATAAGTTAGTCTGGAAAAGTAAATATATAATGATATTTAAAACTTAGGAAGAGAAGTAATATACAAATTTATAAAATTAAAATAAGATGGAGCTAGAACCAGAATTACTTGACAGATTATTGAAGGAAAATGGTTCACAAGCTTCAAAAATATTAATCTATGTATACATACATAATATATATGTGGATATGTATGTAAAGTTTAAAATTTTAACGAAAGCAAGCTTCAGAAATTAATAATGGAAAAATAGATTAATAATTTGTGTAGAAATTTGTTTGCCTGAAATCACATGTTAAAGTAAAATTTAGATTGAGTTGCATCTGAAAGTTAAATCCACCATAAGCCTTAATGTATGCTGCTACTTACAGTTTACAGATTAAAAGACAGAAGTCGCTATAGACAAAAATCTATAGTTTTTGTTACATAAAATTAAATGTGTCTCCGCAACAAAAAATAAACGATTAGAAGACACAGATATCTGGCACAGATAATATATTAAGAAAGCTGTCACAACTTACACAACCATGAAAAACATGAAGGCCTTATAAATAGATACTTAAGAGAGGAAAACAACCTGAAAATAAAATTAGCAAAATATTTACACTTGTAGAAATTCAAATGAATAAATGACAAGTTCAAAGAAAATAGAACATAAATCTTGAATATCATGTAATAAAAGTCATATTTTCATCAACAGGAAATACAGTGTCATTTAATAATATGAATACATTCTAAGAAATAGGCTGTTGGGAAATTTTCTCCTTATGTGAACATCACTGACAACAATTATAATGTGAATGAAGGGTTCAGGCTCAAAACACACCAAATATGTGGTCTATCTTTGATCAAAATGCCTGTATGGAGCAATAATGAATTAACATCTTCAATTGCATATAATTTCATGCAGATTGGTATTCAAGTAGACATTTTGGTGAAAAAAGTAATTAGGACAATAATACTGGAAAGCAACTTGCCAGTAGCATCAAAGATCCTAAAATTCTATTATGCTATGACTGTCCTATCACCTCTTAAAAACATACTGAGGAAATAATGACATAAATAAACAAAAATTAGCACTGATGTTTACTGTATTATTATATTTTGTGAGAGATTTTGAAAGAACTTCAATGTCCAACCATGAAATGACAACTTTGACCTATACATAGAATGGAATATTTAGTTCTAAACATTTTGGTTTGATTTCTTCTGCATGAGAGGTAAATTATAAATCATTTTGAAGAGGATCAATGCAGAAATGCTCATTTTTGTCCCTCTGTGTTTCTGCATATAGAATACCAAGTGGTTTTATGGACCAATTAGGTATTATATCCACAACAATTTTAACTGTCAGTGTTTTGACAGAGATTTAACATTTAATTATATTTATATATTATATCAATGAAAAAAACAAAATGTCTGCTTTTACTTTTATTCTACTGTAGATTTATGATCCCCAAAATAAGAGATACGAAGTTCCGGTTCCATTAAACATTCCAGCCACTCCAACAAGCACCCTTGAAGGCAGACTTTATGATGTTGAAATCAAGGAAAATCCTTTTGGCATCCAGGTTAGAAGGAGGAGCACTGGAAGAGTCATGTAAGTGAGTAAACTATCTGATACAAAGGAAAATTTAAATTTAGCGGAAGAAGGGAAAAATAAAATGTTTCTCACATGAAAGCTGTGCTAGAATAATATCGTGTTAAAAGTCTTAGTTATGTCAAATTAGTTGAAAGTTTTAACATTTTAAAACTAAACTGTTAATGTAACCACGGGCTACCAGCAAAGATTGGTAGATTTTATTTACACAATCTATGTGATTAACCTTTTTTCATGAATATCAGTTTCATTCTTCCAGTCAAGTTGAGAAGTGAAACCAAAATTCTTGGACAGTATTTTTTTTTTTTTTTGGATGGAAGACGTATTGTTTTCTAACAAATTATTTTTCAAAGTAATTAATAGAAAACTGAATGTTTTTCAAGTTATTTGTAATATTTAGATTTCATCTTCAGGACAATTTTACTTGTTTCCATCCTTCAGTCTTCTGGCAGGTAACTTGGATAACAGAGCATCTCTCTTAGCAAATCACCATGAACGTCAATGTTTATACATATAGAATAAAAGAAGAAAATTCCCATAGTAATTTAGAAGAATTAAAATATCATTATCTGCTAGTTCGTTGTAATATTAAATTGTTTTTCTTCCATCTGTCCAAATATTTACAGTGATGCCCTCAAGGGAGAGAGTAAGGGGCTGATGTGCACTTTCAGGACTCACACTGAGGAATGCACGGATAAATATGTGTAGGCTTGTTGGGATGTTTCGCATGAGTCCATGGAATATATTCTACACCTCATTTGGGTTTAAAAGTGTGTTGAGTAATTATCCATGTCTGTGTCAGACCGGCTCTCACTAGGTAAACAGAGGAAAACGATTTGTGTGCAGATATCAGAGAGAGAATTCCACCTTTTGTGTCTCCCTGTCACACTTTCACAAGAGCGGGCTTCTCTTCTCTTCCAGCTGGGACTCGGCGCTGCCGGGATTCGCCTTCAATGACCAGTTCCTGCAGATCTCCACGCGGCTGCCCTCCCAGCACCTCTACGGCTTCGGGGAGGCGGAGCACACGGCCTTCCGGCGCGACCTCAACTGGCACACGTGGGGCATGTTCACCCGGGACCAGCCCCCGGGGGTAGGTGCCCGGCCGGCCAGTTTCCCAAATGATTTTCTGAAGGAGAGAAAAAATAAATAAAACACAATTAAGATGACGGTAACGTGCAGGTGAAAGTGCAGCGCGCTCCTTGCCTGGCCAGGCTGAGAAGTCGGGTCCTGAGCCAGTTTCTTGGCCGTTCAACTGCATAGAGAGAAGACTTGTATTTACTACCCCAGAAACACCTGCCCAGGCTCCTCCTTCATGATTACGATTTTAAAAACATTTTACTTCCTAGATGATGATGTTATACAAACTTTGCCTTTATAATTCAGAGCTAATGTGTGTACTTTTAGGATTATTCACCTTTCATTTTTTGGCACTGCTAGGGGTTGAAACCAAGAGTTTCAGGCCTTTTCTGTCTCTGTCTCTGTCTCTTTCTCTCTCTGCCTGTCTCTCGATCTCTCTGTCTCTGTCTCTCTCTCTGTGTCTGTCTCTCTATCTCTCTTTCTTTTAGGTAGAGTCTCAAGCTGTTGAACTGCCAGGCTAGAACGGAATTTGCCCTCTTCCTGCTTCAACCACCTTGAATGCTGAGATTACAGGCATGTTCCACCACATCTGGCTTGGCTGCATATTTTAAAATGTTGTATGTACTTTAGAGACTTTCCTAGAATTTTGTCTTATTAACTGAATACATTTTATGACTATCTAATGAACTGTTCAACAAATTATGTTAATTAAAGTTGTCCATGTATAACAAAATTATATTTTATTAAAAGTATCTTTTTTTCATATATAAGATGTACTTAAAAGATTCAGTATGAAGCTACACATGTTTTTATTATTGGAGCTTTTTTGTGAATTGTTAAAATAGCAAAATAAGCCAAACTTCTATTTTTTACTGTAGTATTTCAAAAGAAATTTTATTTTTTATTGGCAGTGACTTGTAAGAGTATCTTATCAAAATTAACTTGAGTTCTACTATATTTGTGTATATATTATCTGATTAATATAAATTTGAACTTCAATATATAAATTTATATCACATACTAAAAGTTACTGAAATTCAAATGTGGAAAAATGAACTTAATGTTTTATGAATCTAAAAGTTTGTAAGCTTTATAAATGTATTCAAGACTCTGATTACTTTTATTCCTTTAAAATTTTCTAGCATATTTTATTTTATTCTGTTTTTGTCTGTTTGAGGCAGGGTCTCACTATGCAGTTCAGGCTGTCCTTGAACTCACTTTGTAAACCAGGCTGGTCTTGAGGTTGCAGTGATCCTCCTGCCTCAGCCTCCCGAGTGCTGGAATTACAGGCGTGAGCCACCACATTCAGCCTTTAGTATATTTTATTATAAGAAAGAAATGCTCTTTCTGCCTTTCTTTCTTCTTTTTTGCTTTCTTGCTTTCTTGTTTTCTTGTTTTCTTTCTTTTTATTTCCTGGGGACTCAACCCAAGACTTTTCCGCAAAGCCACACTCCTAGGTTCCTTTTGTTATTTTATTCTGAGACAAGATCTTGTTATACCACCAAGTGGCCCAGGTAGGGCCTGAACTTGTGTTCTTTGTCTCAGACTATACGTTACTCTAAGAGTTGCTAATTTATAAATCAAGTACGACATAAAACTAGTTGAAAGAAGCCCAACTACTCCAATTTCAGTTGAACTCTATGTCAGTTGATGTGGATATTTTTTATTGGTGCATGTTTGCAGTACATCATGTTTACGCTCCCTGCGTGGAGCTGACACTGGTTCCGTAGCACACCACAGCATCCCTTTGGTTGCATATATTCATTTTTCTGCCCCACAGCACTGGTGTTGGAATACGTTTATGCTAATTTAAGCATAGTTTGTGTATGCAAAAAAAAAGAACATTCAAGTTCTGAAACTTGATCATATAATGAATTTTCAAATATTGTTAACTGAATTCATGTTGCCAAATATGTATCATGCTGCTTTCTTTCAGTATAAAATGAATTCCTATGGATTCCACCCCTATTACATGGCTCTGGAAGACGAAGGCAATGCTCACGGAGTTCTCTTACTCAACAGCAATGCAATGGGTAACAGAATTGTTTGTCGACTTTCCCATATTAAATACAAATGTGACATTTTTGTAAACCAGTATCTCATACATAGATGAAAACAGAATCCTATTTTGTACTGTAGATGTCACTTTCCAGCCAACTCCTGCTCTGACGTATCGAACAGTTGGGGGAATACTGGATTTTTACATGTTTTTGGGCCCAACTCCTGAAGTTGCGACAATACAGTATCATGAAGTATGACTGCTTATTTGTTTTTAAAATGATAAAATTTTCTTTACATTTCAAAGTAATTCTCTTATTTGACATGGAATAATTTTTTTAAAGGTCATTGGCTATCCAGTTATGCCACCTTACTGGTCTTTAGGATTCCAATTGTGTCGTTATGGATACAGAAATACTTCAGAGATTGAGCAGCTCTATAATGACATGGTGTCTGCTGGGATCCCTTATGTATGTATATTAATTTTTAAGACACTAGGAAATATGGACAGTATAAAAGCAAAAGGAATGTTTAAACACATGTCTACTTCAGAATTGTTTTAAGCATTAGTTTTAATAATGCTTTATAAACTGAATATGAGATTTTTGTATCTGTTGATCAGATTGTTAAAGAAGAAAAGATAGTATGATTTGTTTTTCATCATTCTCTTCAGGTGTATGATCCTCAGTTGTACTATGCAAATCTTCATGCACACCTTTTGCTTTCATAAATTTTGGGTTGTACATATAGCAACATTCGGCATATTCTCTTTATGTTAGCAGAATTCTACAGTAACCTATATCATCAATTGATCATATAGATTACAGAGAAGGGTTTGGGGGTAACCTGGTGATTTCAGTTCTGAAAAAATTAGTATTTGTAATGTATAGCACAAAATGAGAGGCTTTGCAATGTATTTTCTATACTCAAGATCAGAGAGTTATGTGTTCGTGTGTTCCACAAATAGTCAAACCTCAGAATTTACTTTTTAACAAGATAGGGAAATTCCAGGCATCCTCCTAGGAACAAACGTTGAAATATACAAGTCTATATATGAGAGATCCTTCTAAGAAAAATAAAAAAAAATTCATTCTAATACATTAGTAAGTAGAGCAGAATCCAACATTGAAGGAAATGTTACTATGGGAAAGCCATCAGGAAAAGATGATAGAAATATGTAGTGAACTTCAGTCCAAAGAGAAGGATTTTTGTTTCTATCCCGCTGTATTAGCTGCATTTTTAACAGCTAGAAGAAAAAATTGAACAGAAAATAATTAAAAACTCATTTATTTCAGGCCAGATTAAAGATTTTAGGATAAAATTCAAAATTTGTTGTGTAAAATATATTTGCAAGGATATAGCAATAAATAATATTTTGGTTATTTAAGCTAGACTGTCATTCTGAATATGATGTTAATGGATAATATAAATCTTACACTATTTAGTAGATTTGCTAATTTTCTTTTCTTCCTTTTTTACAATATAAAACAACTTGAAATTATCCGACTTACTTAATAATTCTTAGGAATATAGCAAAATTTATTTCTATATTTGCTTTATGAGATTCCAGTTTTTCAACTTAGTTTAATGGCATCATAAATTGTTTTATCTATTTCCTTTAACAATTACTTAACAAAATGTACTGATTTAGAATATTTAGTTACAAAACTAAATTACTAAATGATTCTTGACAAAACAGACTGATATCTGGTTATTCTTGGTACACATCAGTGGATTCCACTTTGGTTCCTTGAACACAGCAGTAATTAATTAATTCTCTTTAGGATCCAGGGAAGAGGAAATGAAGCTTGCATCTGGCTCTTACCCTCATAAGTAGGACAGACTCTGACATGTTTTTCTTGTGTATTTCTTATCCATTGTTATGTATGCGTTTCAGGACGTCCAATACACAGACATTAACTACATGGAAAGACAACTAGACTTCACAATTGGTGAAAATTTTCTTGAGCTTCCTAAGTTTGTTGACAGAATAAGATCAGAAGGGATGAGATACATTATTATCCTGGTCAGTATTTATTTTATTTGATCATGCTTTTTTAATTCACTTAAAATGAGGAAGGGGAAACTCTTTCAAAGTAGAAAATATATAAGTTTGGATTCTACTCCCAAATCTAAAGCGTTCTTCCTACAAAACTTCATTTTATTTTTCAGAAGTTTGTGCTCAGTTTTATATTTAGAGATAGAAGTCTGTAGTTGGGTATAAATATGAAAATTACCTGCATGTGAGAGGAATATCTGATCGGTGACTTGAAGGAAGCAAACTAGATGACCAGAAGTCTCATAAGAGACATAAAGAATTAAAAAAACAAAGAAACTCTAATCAGCTTGCTTAAATTTTTAGCTAGCACAGTTTTACAACTTGTTAGAATTTTCTAAGGAATGTATGGAACAATCTATCTATAGCAATAATGTTTGTTGAATTACAGCACAAACTTTTGATAATGTGATAATGGAAAATTATAATGATTTAAATGGCTACCTGAGAAGATATACTTCTATTTCATACGCATTTTGCTTATCTTTTATCTTAATTTTAGGATCCAGCTATTTCAGGAAATGAAACAAAGCCTTACCCTGCCTTTGAACGGGGAATGCAGAAAGACGTCTTTGTGAAATGGCCTAACACAAACGATATTTGTTGGGCAAAGGTATTAAATTACTGTCTTGAAGTAGAATAATGATGAAAATGGTAATTCACTGAAAGTTTCCACATAATTGAAAGGTTAAAAATATATTCAGAGGGAAAGATAATGATTTGATAAATTAAAAAAACTGTGTACTTTTCCAGTTCAGTGTGACTTACTGGATGCAGATAAGGAGTTGCCACAAATCACAAAACCACATGAAATTTATCTTATCTCTAACTTGTATTTTAATTCTTGGTACTTTTCTGTTTTATTATAAAAATTACTATTATTTGATGCTGCAAGGATCATTCAATTCTTTGTGTATCTCTTAATAAAAGCAACAGTATTTTTTAGAAGTTATATTAATAACATGGAAAGAAGTTATATTAATAACACGGATAAGAAATATCATTCACTAAATGTTATATAAGTAATAATATTCAGACCTGAATATAGGAACATATTGTAGAACATAGTTTGATTTTCTTTTAAAGCAATGAAGAATAAAAAACTGAGAGTAATATCTAGAATTAAAAAATAAACTCAGAAACTCCTATAATGGCAAATAGAAATTATATGCTTTTTTTTGGATCTTAAGATTAAGACATTAGTGATAAAGGAGGTTATAGTAAAACAGAATCTATACATTATATAATTGTATTGCATTCAAGTTAATTGTTCAAACATTATACTATACATTATGTTATACAGTATGTTAAACATAGAAAGATACTGAGTGACAGGAACAGACAAACTAGTTACAATTTTTGCAGCTTTTATGTAACTAAAATATTGCAAAATAAAATGATAAAAATGAGTGACAAAATTAGTGAAACACAATAACATTTTAATTATCATGCTGTTATGGGACATGGCATATTTGCAAAAGAAGGTTTTTCTTTTCCTATTTTCTGTTCATTCTATACATCATTCCTCAGAGTTTTGTCCTGACTTTCATTACTTTAAGCATTATTCCTTTCTAATATTTTGTCTCTCTTCGACCCTAATCATTTAAGGAATATCTAGATTTGTCAAGATAGATTCAAATTTCTAGAGTTTTCATTATGATGAAACGTGGGCTGTGTTTTACATACTCCTGAGTGAAATCAAGGAAAACATTTCTAGACAGTAAGCAAGAGAGAGGTGGGGAGGAGGTGAACGATTTAACACAGAAAAATTAATGAGCTTATATCCTTTGGCACGATATTAATCCAATCTGCAGGTCTTTTCAATTAAAGTTATTTATGGTTTTTAGCTTTTAATTCTGGAACAATTCTAGAAATATTTCTTATGCATCACATTAAACTTAGTATATACTTTTCATATTATTTTTAATTAAATCTATCGACTACATGTATTGCTTCAAAATTACTGCTATTAAAGTTGACAATGTTTTTTCATATTTGATGTAAAAGAATAGATTAATATGGAAAACAGGCACAGTGTGCAAGTTACACATATAGAAGAAAACAAACTTAAAAAATTGGGAACTTGACAATATAATGTCTCTAAATAGATTTCTCCTCATTTGCATTGCATTAATATCATATTAACTTTATTTTGGATATTTTAATTCATTTTATACTATAGGTTTGGCCAGACTTGCCCAATGTAACAATAGATGAGACCATCACTGAAGATGAAGCTGTTAATGTAAGTTTTTTATTAACTTTTTAGCAGAAATTAAGAACTTGAGCTTAGTGATCACTTAACCAATAATTTGACTTAAATATTTTTTCTTTAAAATAGATATCATATTTTAAAATTCTCTTTATTAAGTCATATTAGATGATGAGAACTAATTTTTCTTATTACCAAAAATGTCAGTTACTTGATTAAATATGTCCTTAATTCAGGAAATTTTTAAAAAATAAGAATTAGGCTGGGGATTTAGCTCAGTGGTTTAAGTGCTTGCATGGCAAGCATGAGGTCATGAGTTCAATCCCCAGTATAAAAAATAAATAAATAAAAATAAGAATTATTTGAGTGATACATTTAACATGGTATCTACCCACAGGTCATTTTTACATGAAGAATGAAGTAATACAAATTCTACACACAATATTATATACTTGATCTTCAGAACTTCTTCATCTTGTGCAATTGAAACTTTATGTCTGTTAGCAATTCTCTACTTTCCTATAACACTAACCTTGGGCCTCTACCATTCCTCTCTCTGCTTCTATGAATTAAAGAATTTTAGATACCCAATGTAAGCAGAATCATAGAAGGACTCATGCAGTATTTGTCTGACACTGGCTTTTTTACTCAGGATACTATGTTCAAAGTTCATTCATGGAAGTGAAATAAATTAAGAAGATATTTCATGTAAGCAATAACAAAAAAGAAAGAAATATGCTAATACCTTGCTGAAGATAGATTTTAGGTCAAAAACAGTTTCAAGCAATAGGATGTTACTGTACAATGATAAGGAGTTCAATTTATTAGGGAGAAAAAACAATTATAAATATATAGGTGTCTGCAGTAGTAGAGCTTGTAAATATAGAAAACAAACACCGACAGATTAAAGAGAAAAATAGCAATGCAATAAGGGTAAAAGCATTCCGTCTGCAGTACTTTTCAGTAATGGATAGAAAAGAGATAA
Organism: Hydrochoerus hydrochaeris; assembly: GCA_004027455.1. Classification (NCBI taxonomy): domain Eukaryota; kingdom Metazoa; phylum Chordata; class Mammalia; order Rodentia; family Hydrochaeridae; genus Hydrochoerus; species Hydrochoerus hydrochaeris. The sequence continues at coordinate 146,987 of PVLA01004757.1, forward strand.
AATTAACAAAGGAATATATAATACTAAATAAAATGGAATTAACAAACATGGAACTTTCTACCTAAGAGCAGCAGAATATATAATATATATTTTTTCTAGTAAGACATTCTCCAAAGGAGATCACATTTTATGTAATAGACAAATCTCAATAAATTTAAGATGATTTAAATCATAAGAAGTATCTTTTCTAGTCACAGCAAGATGAATCTTGGAATTGATGGCACAAAACAATAACAAATATGTTGTCATTAGCACGTCTTTTGAGCGAGGATGTCAAAAAGTAAAATAAAAATTAGAAAATCTTGAGACAAAAAATGAAAATATAAGATATCAAAATTTGCAGGATGTAGTAAAAGTAATTCTGAGGGAAGCTTGTGACAAAAAATACCTACTTTGAAAAACAAGGAGGATCTCAAACAAGCGAATAATAAACCTTAAGCAATTAAGAAAATAAGTTCCAAATTATCATAAAGAAGGCAACAAAGGTTTAAGAAAAAAATAGTGAAATAGAAAACATGAAATCAATAGAAAAAAATCAACAAAACTGACTGCAATCTTTGTAAGTCAATCAACTGATAATTTTTAAATCATGCAAGTTCTTGTAAATATAAAAAATTAGGGAAATTTGAAATGTATCAACATGATTTCTAAATCAGAGAAAAAAGACTAAACACATTGAACTATGTTGCTGAGGAAAAAAGTCAGAGTTTTGTTCTAATTTGTGAGCAAGTGATTTTTCCTGCATAGTAGTAGTGATACCAGAGAAGCAAGTCCTGGCTTCTTATATAGATATTGGGGAAAAGCTTCAGTTTTACTAGAATGGTTTTGATTACAGAATGTATAAAAAGGTATATCAGTACCTGAGAAATTTTCTGTGTACAATTATTTGTATGAAAGATATAAATGTAGTCACCTAATGGAAAGTGATAAACCAACAAATGAATTCTAAACAGCAGAAAAATGAAATTTAATAATGATCTGTTCCATCTTGCTTATTAATTATATGATTTGGGAAAGTCCTTGCACAGAAATATTCATCAACTATAGCACTATTAAGCTTCCTGTCCTCAGAAGCAAAATTTAAATGTTGGGCAAAATGGTAAAACTGAGTCACTTTAAAATCTACACTATTTTGTTGATCTCTGTATTGCCTGCTCTACATTATTTTCCATGCACATTTCCTTCTCACTTTCTCCTCCTGGGGACTCTAGCCATGACTGGCTTGGGTGTGTCCCGAGGAAGCATTCCTTTGCTACCTGTGCCACCGGCATTTCTAATCGATTGGGCTGCGCAAAGTCAGTCCTGCTAACACGGTGAACTTGGCCTTGGAACTTAAATATGTGAAATGGAAGTCGAAGATTTTATTGATAAGAAAGTGTATAAAACCTCTCTTTTATGTTGAAATTGGAAGGGTTTTATGTAGCAAAGAAAGAGAAGCAGTTGATTGACATAATTGGACAATAAGTTGCTTGTGGTGGTCAGAAAGGTAGGCTAAGGCAATTTTTAATTAGAGAAAAGGTCTGAAGTATGGGTTCTTTCACCCTACCCTGAGTGTGAGAGGGAAACACTCATTGTAGGGCGCTGAAAATACAAGAGAAGCACTGCAGATAGATTTCTCCACCTTCTGAACTTTTTCCTTATTTTCTACATTGGACCACAAGGCTATTCCCTTTTGTATATAGGTCGCTCTTTCCCTTCAACCTCCAGGGCTGGCTGTGGTGATGGTAGGAAAATCCATTTGTATATTTATGTAATAAATGCTGAGATCAGGTTACCTTATTTCCACTCAAGCATGACTTGTGAATCTGGCGTAAGTTTCTGATCTAGATATATATGGCTTCTTTTAGAGCTTTCTATATGTGAATCTGAACTTTGATTTTACAGGCTTCCAGAGCTCATGCAGCTTTTCCAGATTTCTTCAGGAATTCCACAGCAGAGTGGTGGGCAAGGGAAATCATGGATTTCTATAACAATAAAATGAAATTTGATGGCTTGTGGATTGTAAGTAAGCTTTGAACATTTTATCTTTTATTTATGAAGTGATAATGAACAAATTTTGCTTCATTCTAATTAAGAACACACAACATTCTTCTTTGAAAATTAACTGATAATTGTTGTCTTATAGAATAAAATTTATTAAAATATAGTTTTAGCAATTTAATAAATGCATATGGATGCTATTTCCTGGACATTTTGAACTTTAACAAGGGACCAAAATAACTTCTTTTCTTTGCTAGAAATAAATGTAAATATTTAGTTTATTGTTATTCAATATAGGAATAAATCTCACACAAGCAATGATCAATTATTTGCATAAGAAATAAACTCATAAATATAATGGCTTTTTTATTTCTTTATTTGAGGTACAATTTTAAAACATCGTTGCTATGACTTCTAGAAATGCAATTTTGAGATAATGGTATTTAAGAGGAAATAGTTAAAACATACACTACCATAATTTAAATGGTGTGATCACAACATATGATGAAAATTTAAATAATTTGAATAAAGTATAAGACATTACCACTAATTCCCCTCAAAATAGTCCCCCTTACGTTAAATATGCTTGTTCCACCATCCTTGCTGCTTTCTGAAGCAGTTCTTGAAGTCCTCTTCTATGTCTTTAGTTGCACTGCCTGAGTTGACTCAAGATATTCACCTGATACGGTCTTTTTCACTTTGGGGAAGAGCCAGGAGTTGAAAGGTGCCAGAGCCAATGAATAAGATGGATGAGGACACCGTAATGCATTTGTGTGACAGAAACTGCTGTACAGAACCCACGTGTGATACGGACCTTTGTCATGATGGAAGATGACGCTATTTGTCCATTTTTTAGTCTGTTTTCTGCACACATTCTTAATAAGACCTTGTAATAATCAGAGTGCACTGTAGTGTTTGTAGATACAAACTCATCTTACACAGTTCTATCAAGGTCAAAACAAAAATCAACCTCGCCCCAGTATTGAGTCATTATAGATGCACATTTTTTAAGTGAGAGCTGGTGACTTCCATCAGGAGCTCTAAATCCTTGTCTCAGGATCATAAATATAAACCTAAACTCTTAAAAAACTGGAATCTAAAATGTCATGGTTGCATAATTCCATTAATTTGGCTCCTTTGTGATCTAAGACTTACAGTACATTTTAATACACTTTCTTTCAACCGTAGCTCCCAAAGGACCACTTTCATGAAACAGGTTGAAACTGTCACACCCTGCATCTCAAGTTGAGTGCACACTTCTCGTAGTAAAGACACCTGGCTTTCTGTTGGATGAGCTCAGTAGCAGCTGTTACGGCTATAAGTCCCCTCACAGTGGCTTGTGATCACGGAGGGCTTTTCAGAGCTTACTGGATCTGGAGTGTGTGATGCTGGAATTAAAAATGTGTGATTACAAAATCACTCCACTGACTGGTTTAACACCTGCAATAAAGTAGATAGCCTAGACAGAATATAAAATGGGCAGGAAGATGCCGCTATTGCTGCTTGTGGCTTGTCACTTCCTTGCTTTGCTCTCTTTGGTCCACCATTAACAGTTCTCTTTTGCGTGTCACTCTGCCTTGGAGCAAGCCGCTTAGGGACTGACACCTGTACCAACTGTGAACTAAATACATCTCTGCTTCTTTAACTGTGGGCATCTGGAATTTTGCTGCACTAACCAGAAAATTAACTACAAGTGTAGCATTCACTGTATTTTTCTATTATATCCCATGTGCCATGGAAATATAAAAATGAATCCTTTTGGGGGGATACATCACAGTTTAAAAATAACACTTAAAAAATGACATTGTGCTTCTCCAAAAGAGAAATAGGTTATACAAATTAAGAATCAATGAGCTAAGCTAAATCCCTAATGCCATTATAATTGTTTAATTTTCTGTGTCTTTTTTTTTTGTTGTTGTTACCGACAATCAAACTCATGACCTCGTGTTTGCCAGACAGGCACTTGTGCTGCTGAGCTAAATCCCCAGCCCTAATTTTCTAAAACATTAACTAAATATAATATTTTAAAGCTATTTTATTTTCTCTCTGAATTAGCTATTTACAGAACACATTCTAAATTTTCTAAAATCTATTTTTTTAAGGATATGAATGAACCATCAAGTTTTATAAATGGAACAACCACTAACCAGTGCAGAAATCAAGAGCTGAATTATCCACCTTATTTTCCAGGTATAGTTATCTTTTTATTACTTATAAATCATTTTATATACACTGTCAAATACCGAGTGGGGTTCACAGTCTTCATCTTTATTTCAGCCTGCTGCATTGGGACACACTTTTATCCATTACCAATACTACTTCACGTTGTTTAGAGGGAAAATGTCAAGAAATATTTCCTATCCATGAGAAGTCAATTCTAACTTTGTTGGAAATTTTTACTTTGGTTTTAACAAAAATCTTTCAAGGTTTAAAAAATATTTTTTAAATAAATAATCTTTTTGAAAAATTTTCCCATATGTTTTTTCATATATTTAAACTATTTTTGCTACTACATTTTTGTCACCCTTATAGATCACACTTACCAAAGGAAATTGGTGCCTCTATATCTTATATCTTAATTCCTTCTTTCTTCTTTCCCCTTCCCATCCTTTAGCCTCTCATTTTCTCTTCATTCACAGAAGTTTCTTTTTCATTTTTCTTCCATATTATTGTTTTTCAGTTTTCTCTTCCTTTCCTTACCTTTCCCCTTCCTTGTTCCCTTCCCACCTGAGCATTTTTCCTACTTCCTGATATATATCATCTGTTTTTGTCCTTATTTATACTGTTTTTCACAAAAGAGAAACAATGAATTATTTAAACATGTGTCTGACTTATTTCACTTAAATGCGTGTCTTAAAGTGCATCCATTTACCTAAAAAGTCTTAAGTGTATCCTTTTTTGTGGCAGGGTAGTGCTCCAATGTATATAAAAAGCACATTTTCTTTATCCATTCAGCAGTCAGTGGACATATGGGCTGTTTCCAAGACTAACTCTTATAACTTGTTCTGCTATAAACATGGATGTGCATATATACCTGTGGTGTGATACTTTTTTAACTGTTTTGGGAAAATATCAAGAAAGGAAATACTGTCTAATGGAACCTCTAGTTTTAGTTTTCTGAGTGTTTTCGTTACTGATTTCCACAGAGTTTGCAATGGTCTGAACTCTGACCAACAGTGAAGAAAGGGTTCTTTTTCTCCACAGCCTCATCAACATTTGTTATTGGCTGATTTTTTGATGATAGCCATTCTTGCTGGAGTGAGGTGGAATCTCAGAGCCATTTTAATTTGCATTTCATGAATGACCAGTGATGTTGAGCATTTTTTTGTGTATTTCTTTTCTCTCTGTACTTGTTTATTTCAGAAATGTCTATTCATTTTAGATGCCCATTTTTGGATTGAGTCTTTAAATTTCAGGGAGTCTGATTTTTAAAGTTTTATAGCTAGTAAAAGTTATTTACCACCCTTTGGGTGTCTTTTCACTCCACCAGTGGCTTCTTCTGCTGTATAAAGCTTTTTAACATAATGAGATCCCAGTTGCTGGTTCTCTGTAGTATGTCCTGTGTGACTGGCGTACCAATCATACAGTCTTTGCCTATACTATGTCTTCAAGTGTTTTATCTATTTTATCCTATATCAGATTGTGTTTCTGTTTTAATGTTTAGATCTTTGATCATTTTGATTATAGTTTAGTGAATGATGAGAGATACAGGTCTAGGTTTATTCTTCCGCAGGTGGGAAGCCAGTTTTCCACAGACCATTTATTAATAAGGTAGAAAACAAAGAAAAAAAATAAAAATAGCAAATGTAAAAAACAGAAGCAAGAAGCAATCCAAAACACCCAATTTGCCTAAAGCAAGCCCAGAGAGCATTAAGATGGAAGGAATTGATATCTTCCCACCTGAATTTTAAGAAAGAACAACCGCAGAAATAATGAAACAGATAACTAAATACCTAGATGAAAACAAATCAGACATAACCACAAATAAAGAGGTGGTGATCACATTGAAGGAAATGATCAGAAAATCTAGAGTAGATATAGATAAAAAGAAATAGAAGCACATAGGGAAACCTTGAATGTCCAACATAGGAAAGAACTGGGTACCATGAAACAGGTATTGAAAGCACGCACAGCACAGTGAACCAATGTGAAGACAGAACATCGCCTTTGGAAGACAAGGCTATGTTTGGTGATCATCAAATGGAAGACAACTTAAAGATAATAAGGGACCTTGAAAAAAATCAATCCAACACCTGTTGCAAAGAATGCCACGTTAACCAGAATCAATGAAAAATCAAAAGACGACACCAAAAATACCTATTCATAGAAGTCATAGAAAATTTTTAAGTCACGTGAAATAATTTGATCAGTCATGATCAGAAACAAACAAACAAAGAAGCAATCACCAAAACACATCATTAATTGTCGAGAGTCAAGAAATACAACACAAGAACAGAACACTGAATGCTGTTAGAGAAAAAGAAACAAATCACCCACGAAAAGAAAACTCATTGGACTTTTCAATACAAATCATTATGTCAAGGAGTACTTGGAGTAGCCTTTCAATCCCTAAAAGAAAACAACATGCAACACAGATCATTGTACACTGAAAAGTTACCTTTTAAAATTTACAGGGAAGTAAGAATGTCCCTAATAAAGAACAAATCAAGAAATTCATGACCGCCATACCAGCCCTACAAAAATTCTGAAGGATGTTCTAGAAAGAGAAAATGAAGACACCAATTCCAATAACTCCAATAGAATGGATACATCAGACAAGGCAGACAATTAAACAGAAGGAAAAGAAAGGGAACCAGCAACAGGAAAATAATATGACAAGTTAAATCAATACCTATCAGATATGACCATCAAGATGAATGGTCTCAATCTCCAATCAAAAGAAATAGATTTCAGGAATATATCAAGACACAAGATCCAACAATATGCCCCACACAAGAAATACATTTAACTCAAGAAGGGATCCATAAAATGAAAATTAAAGGATAGAAAGAAATGTGACAGGAATAGAGAAAAAGACAGGGGTAGCTATTCTATTTGAAGACGAAGTGGATTTCAAGCCAAGACATATTGGAAGAGACAAAGAAAACCACCCCATATTGTTAAGGGAACAATCCAAGGGAAGAGATAACAACAATAAATACATATACACCAAACACCAGTGTGCCCAAATATATAAAATAAACATTAATGGATATAAAAAATCAGTTAAGCACTAAGACACTGGGGAACCTCAATACCATGCTGCCACAATTAGATCAACTATACAAAATTCAGCAAATATCAGAGTTAAACTGAACCTTTGAGCAAATGGACTTAGTAGGTATCTATAAAGTGTCCCACTCAACAACAATAGAATATGTATTATTCTCAGCAGCACAAGACTTTCTCCAACATAAACAAAGTACTAGCTCATTAGAGTATACTTAAGCAAATGCAATGGATTTGAAATTATACCATGCATATTAGCAGATCATAGTGCAATGAAATTGGAAATCAATGGCAAAAGAAACCACAAGAACTTTATAAACACATGGAAATTAAATAACGCCCTCTTGAACAATAAATGGGTCACAGATGAAATTAAAGGAAGAAATTAATCAATTTCTACAATTGAAGATAATGCCAATATAACATTGAAACTTATGGGCTGCTATGAAAGCACTTCTGTGAGAGAATTTTATAGTGATGGATCCCTAACTCAGAAAAACAGAGCAAGCTCAAATAAGTAACCTAATGTTCAACTTCAAACTTCTAGAAAAAGAAGAGCAAGACGAATCCAAAGAGCATACAAAGAAGGAAATTTTAAAGACTAGATCAAAAATTAATGCAATTAAGACTTAGAAAACAATACAAAGAATCAATGAATCAAATGGTTGATTCTTTGAAAAATAATAAAATAGACAAACTATTAACCAACTTCATCTAAAAAAGAAACAAAAAAGACTCAGATCTATGCAATTAGGAAGGAAAAGGGTAAAATCATAGTGAATCTTACAGAAATCCAGAAGATCAACAATATTTGCTTAAAAAACCTGTCTGCCAAAAAGATGGAAAACGTTAAGTGGATAGATTTCTAGATACCAAAGCTGAATCAAGAAGACAAAAAAAATTCTAAATAACCCAATACAAGTCAATAAAGTTGAAGAATTAAAATATTACCAACAAAGAAAAAGTCCTGATGGATTTACTGCTGAATTCTACAAGAACTTTAGCAAATATCTAGTACCATTACTCCTGAAACTCTTGAATGAAATTGAAAGAGAAACAGTACTTCCAAATTTGTTCCTGGAAACAAGCATCACATTGATACCAAAACCAGAGAAGGACTCAACCAAAAGAAAGCTACAAAGCAATCTCCTTCATGAACACAGATGCAAAAATTTTCAATAAGGTACTGGCAAAAAAGGAAATCATCAAGAAGATTATATATCATGACTGAGCCAGATTCATCCCAGGGTTGCAGGGATGGTTCAACATATGCAAATCAATAAACGTAATGCACCATAATAACAGAGTCAAGGATAAAAAGCACATGATCATCTGAATAGATATTTATTTGTTTTACATGCAAGATTTTTATCACTTCTTTGCTTATCTCTGACCTAGGTTACTAACATACCAAGTGAGAGCAAAGATTTGAAAAGAACAACTTGAACAAAGAAAAAATAGATTGAAAGATAATGCACTGACAGTTTTGTAGATCTTCATTTCACTTGGAATTGCAGATTAGTTTGCTTTTGCTTATTTATAATTAGAAAAGTGTACAAATGTGGAAAGAATATATCAGTGGATATAATGGTCATCTTTGACTGAAGTAATGATTTCTGATGTTCTTTTTCACAGTAGGTGAATATAATTAATAGCAATGGATTATGCTTCTCCAAATACTTAGAAGAAACAAAAAAGTCTTAAAATAATGAATATGTCAACTACTTGAGTTGATTAGTACTTAGTGTATACATGAATCAAACAAGGTATCACCTTGTACCTTATAAATATGTGTAAATATTTGCGTTAGTTAAAAGATATACTAAAAAAAATTAAAAGGATAGGTAGTTATGAGCTACACATTTCAAAGCAGAACACTTATATTATTTATTTTTGCATTTTCTCCAGAACTCACAAAAAGATATGAAGGGTTACATTTCAGAACTATGTGCATGGAAACGGAGCAGATTCTTAGTGACGGAACATCAGTGTTGCATTATGACGTGCACAATCTGTACGGATGGTCACAAGCAAAGCCTACTTACGAGTGAGAAGTGTTTGCTATTATTCTGTTGTGTGTTTCAGACTTTAAGATCTTAATACCTACATGTCCTTGTAACCTTTTTGTTCCCAACTATCCTGTGTAATTCACCTATACCTGCACTTCCATTAGACAAAATGGGTTTTTATGTATCTATCTATCATCTGGGCTTTATTGTTTTTTAATTTTTGTCTTATTTCAAAAAGAATTCAGCACCATTTTTACTTTTTTTACCACCACATTCCCAGTACAGTGCCTGGCAAATAGTAGGTTCTCACAGAATAGATTTAAAAGTACAAATAAAATGTACAAATATCATCATTTGATGTCACTAATCAAGATATTAAATCATAGCTAATTCTGTTATCTAAACGTATTATTGGCACAGGAGTATCTCTGATTGCTCTTGAACCTCAAATTTTAGATTCACTAAATCTTCACTTTAAACAAATTATTTTGTAAGATCAATAGTAATGAACAGACTGTTCTCTTAAGTATCAAGTATTTATTAGCTCTATTCAATAAAATGTCCCGAAGTGATACAAATGTTCTATAATTCTGGACCTCGTTGTGATACCTACGAATTAATTACACATGGCTGTTGAGAAGTGGCTAGCATGTGTTGGAATTTTAAAGTATATTTAATTTTAAGTGATTGTTGAATATCAAATAAAAGGTGGCTAGTGGCCATTTTGTTAGAGAGTACAGGTCCCTAGATCACAGAATTTTATTTCATTTTCCTCAGTAATATAGGTTCCATTGAATTCTAGCATCTAACTTGTTCAACCTCAAACAAATGAATTAAATGAATAATTATTACTTCATTGATGATGATAGACTTGTTAATCGGGCCCCAAAATAGAGCCCCTAAACCTTTTTACGAGTGAGAAATTTAATTTTCAGCAGTGTTTTTTAGTTGGACAAATATTAATTTTATTTGTTATTTTTTTGTTGGTATATATTTGTGACTCATAAATTACACCTCTCTCTTTTTCTGGAAGTCTGTCTGTCTCACTCTCTCTCTCTTTATATATACACATTTCCATCTCCCTTGCCTTCCTTGAGGCCCTTCCCATCCCCAAAAACCTATTTCTCTTTTTCTTACTGTTTCTCATATAAGATAAATCATGCAATATTTATTGTCCTGTGTCTGATGCATTTCACTTAGCGTTATGGCTCAGGATCTATCAGTTTTACTACAAATGACTCAAATTTACCCTTCATTATCCTTATTGCAACATAATATTGGGGAACTGTTACTCTCAACCAACATCAGTTTCCTAAAACAACACATGTTAAACAAAACAAAATTATTATTTGTTGATTATTCCCTTGTCAAAAATTAAGTACTTGAAGAAAACACCTCATGTAAAAACTCAAAATACTACTTCTTCTATATTAGTGCACTGCAAAAGACAACTGGCAAAAGAGGAATTGTTATTTCTCGTTCCACTTATCCCACTGCTGGACGCTGGGCAGGACACTGGCTGGGAGACAACTATGCAAATTGGGATAACATGGAAAAATCCGTCATTGGTATGTGAGAATCATCATCTGTATCTTTTTTTATGTTTTCTGCTAAGTTTTCACATTTTCCGATGCTAATTCATAAACTTTATGCATCTTCAACCTCTTGCCTTGACATGATGTTTTATAACCCAGAACCTTAGGAAAAAAGTGAGCACCACAGCGGGCAGGGTCAGAACTGATGTGCAGCATCTAACAAGAAGTCGTTTTAAGGACACAGTTTCATCTCCCTTGCCCTAAATTTTCTGATTGGAAAAAGCAGAAGCGGGGAAAAGACAACAACTAAAGGGGTGAAAGAAAATAGGTGGAAATTCTGGTTTAAGGGAGTAAGACTCACTGATCAGAAGCTAAGGAGGAAACATTTCCAAACACATTCTAAATTTTCTAACAATGTAAGTGGTAAATGAGACATCATTTTAAACTAAAAAAAGGTACTTTTCTATTTGCTGTCCAGTCTTTAAAATTCTTTACAAATGATAGAATCAAAAGAAACAATATCCATAGATATTCTTTTTACAAAAGAACTGGACAATCTCATTTATTCTATTTGATTGACCTGATTATTTACTAGAGGATTTTATTTAAGAAGTATAATTCAATTTGCTTAAACAGTAATAGCTATGCCTAAATACTTATAAAAATGGCCTCTGTTTTCAAAACTGAAATTAGTAAACTGCTATCATTTTATTCTCTCACAATAAGATGCTCAAACTAGATGTGTGCTCTAAATATTTCACATTGTGAGTGTGATAGAACTGATAGATTTCTTATAAATAGCATATATACTATGAAGTAAACAGTATAAATATTATGAGAAGTGATACCTAGATATATTATATTAATTATCCTAAAGCTGTTTTTTGGACTCTAGATGATATTAGAATATCTTTACTAATAGAAGTAAAAAATATAAAAATTTATGAACAGTTTTGTAATATTTTTCCCCCAATTATTTTAGGTATGTTGGAATTTAGTCTCTTTGGAATGTCATATGTAAGTAGATTTCTTTATCTTCATTAAGTTATAAATATTAAGGAACACGCTATGGAAATTTAATTAAATATAATAATATCTTTTAGATCGGAGCAGACATCTGTGGTTTCTTCAACAACTCAGAGTACCACCTCTGTGCTCGCTGGACCCAACTTGGGGCATTTTATCCATATGCAAGAAATCACAACATTGCCTTTACTAGAGTATGTAATTACTGATTTACTTCTAATCCTGTACCTCAGTGCCCTTAGAAGTTTTTGCATATTCTGCATCAGACCAGGCTGATTTTCAGATAAATGTTTTAAGTCTCTTCATATTTACAAAGGATATCTTCATCATCATTTTGAGAATTTCCTAATTTAAAATGTATTAAATTACATTTCAAAGCACATGGTTTAGTTTCCTGGCAAACTTCATGTAGCCATTTTAGGTAACGTTGGAGCAGTTAGGAAAGAAATCATCTGCCTTTGAAATTTCTTTTAAACTTGAACAGAACAACAAAGAAATTAACTCCAAGCAAAATAATTGAAAGTAAAAGTCATTTATAGCAAAATTGGTAAGACTTAGAGGGTAAAAATGAAAACAAGGAGTTGAGAAACTGAGAAACAATAAAATGAAAAGGACTGAACAGAACTAGTTTCTGTGTGTAGCATAATGAGTTTGTCAGAAATTTTTGAACGATATGGGAAATTGTGTTAAAATTGGTAGAAAATTATGAACAGTTAAAAGAAATGTCTAAGTGCTAAAGTTTTGACATTGGCCTTGAGTGAAAAAGTGCAGTGTGAAGATATAGTAACAAAATGCATGTGAAGAGAGGACTGAACGCAGCAAATATTTGAAGGGCAAAATCTAGCCGTAACAGAGCTTGAGAAGTACTCCCACAACTTTGTAGCACGCGTGGCAAAATTTAGTTCAAATAAAAGGAAGGATCGATTTTGCAAAATGCCCAAGTAGCAGGACATAAAGCAGGATGCAACTACATACAGGAAGAATCTGAAAATTAGGCAGCAGAGCCATGAGTTGGTGAAATAGGAATATTAAGTAGGAAATTGATTCAATAAAAATTTTAAAGTATAGTATTGAGAGAGTAAGGAATGAACCAATACAAAGCCTGAAAAGAGATTAATTCACATTAGTTGAAAGTTTATTACCAAATATTATGAAGTCCTTCTGATAATGATTCATGTATTATAGGGAGATTTAGAGACAGAAGACAATTATGTATATATTATATGCATGCACACATATATAACACTATTAAATGTGTTTGACAGAAAGTAGAGTAGTAAAATTAAAGAGTCGTATGGAGCATTGGGTTTTCAGTGGGTGCTCAAAGAGATCTTGAATGAGAGACATTTAAACAGTGTCAAGTGGGTGAGAATCATTAATACAAATATGTGGAGGAGGAGATTTTAACGTTATAGGATTATTTGAAATTCCCTGAGGTAGTTATGTTGTTGGAGCTTTTGAAAATGGACAAAATGGAGGATGGAAAGACTGAAAAGCATTTTTAAATAAAAATCTACACAAGAGAGAGCTCAAGGCTGGGGATCTAGCTCATTGGCACAGTGCCTGCCTGGCAAGCATGTGGTCCAAAGTTTGATTCCTGGTACAGAGAGAGGGAGAGATAGAGAGGCAGAGACAGAGACAGACAGACAGAGACAGAGACAGAGACAGAGACAGACAGAGACAGAAAGCTCAACTTGTTTAAATATAAGAAAACACAATTGAACCTAGGAATGTTTTGTTTGAAATGAAATTCTTTTATGTTAACATAACAGAAATATGAAATAATTTTAATAATACTGGTAAATAGCAAATACGATCATTGCTTCTTTCTTTTTTACTTGATTTTGAAAATAATAGCAATAGTCATACATAGCTTGACAACAGGAAATTTTCTTTAAGATTTTTAAAAAAGTTTTCTGTATCTTAATGCTACATATACTAATGGTGGCACTCAGCTATCATTCTAAATTTCTTATTCTCAAAATGTAGAATAGTTACAATCTTCATAAATGGACGCAGCTATAAAATGATCTCTTTGTGTAAATAAAAATATTGGAAATGTTTCTTCTTGGAGTTATGAGGTAGCCTTGTGTCCATGGTACAAATTAAAATATAAAATACTACTCACTTTCCCCACCTTTTTTAACTAATATGTTTACTGTTATTTTCATAGTCTTTAATCCTCTAATATCAACGGTAGTCTTTGGCCTGGAATGCGAACTCCAGAGCAGACTGTGATGTCTTTTGTTTCATTTAACTTGGTGCACTATGGCATAACCTTGTGTACTACTGAAGATTTAGTACTATAATTGCCTCACCACTCAAGTGGGTTGACATGGTGCAGTCTGATGTGTCTCATTTTTAAAATCCATCTTCGTGTAGCGTATCATATCATTTCTCCCATCAACCTCTTAACCCAACACTAAGTATCACCTTACTTGACAATAGATTTGTTATACATTGAGATATGAACTATTGTTTATATATGTTCACCTAAGCTAAATTACTTCATGTACTTCATTTGCAGTTTTCTTATTCAAGTATCAATACACTTTTTCACACATATATGATAGAAATGTAAGATTTTTTTCTGAAGAAATATATAACACAAGACAGTGAATTAATATTTTCTATTTTTTATTCTCTGTATAAATATTTGAATATTATGGTTTAAAATGAGACAATTTGTTTCATTTTGCTTTGTTTAGAGACAAGATCCTGTTTCCTGGAATGAAACTTTTGCTGAAATGGCAAAGAAAATTCTAGAGATTAGATACACATTATTACCCTATTTCTATACACAAATGCATGAAATTCATGCTTATGGTGGTACTGTTATCCGACCTCTTTTGCATGAGTAAGTGTCAATATGTTTTTTCTTACTACAAATAAATACATTTTATTTAATTTAATAATTTCCTATATTGCAATATGTTCATTAGTATTTTAATATACATTTGGGTGAAAAAAGTGCTCACATAATTGTTTCTACTAGTAAATAGTCTAATATCAGCCATCAACAAATGAAACCTATTGTTTAGTTGTTTGAAAGTAATAACTTTTTAACATAACTACTGTGTATCAGGCACTATATATATATAGTTACATTGAAATTTAAAAAAAGACATGCAGAAAATTGATATTCTCTTGTATTTGAGATTTTAGTGTCATTAAATAAATCTGTCAAATATAGATGCCTCACTTAAGGAGACAAGCTTGCCTCTCCTGGAGGTAGGTGAATAGGACACTCTGACCAGTTCAAACATTCTCTTTAGAAATTTCTTTTAAAGACATCACTTAAATCTCAAAGTGGTATGAAAACTTTTGAAAATTCTATTCCATGGAGCATCATTTGCAAATATTTTTGCTTTTTCTATTTTTAAGGCTGATGCAGATTCTTAGTCAAATTTAACAAAAATCAATTACAGTGATGACAGCAAAAATTCTTCTGAATAATAAAAAAATTTGCTTCTTATGTACCCTACATTACAAGAGTAATTAAATGAGGTGATTTCTCAAATTTTATTATTGATAAGCCAATAAGATCAGCAATTATTTACTCAAATTAAAATAAGTGTATAAATAAATTTATCAAATTTGTTAAACTGATCATTGCATTTTCTATTTTAATAATGTAATAAAATATCTAGCTAAAAACTATACTTTGATTTAAATCCATTCTATACTATTCCATTCTAAACTTCTAATAACACTCTGCTGATTTCCTTACTTTTTCTTGTACAGATTAATCTTCATTTTTCTTATCGTTATTAAAGTTACAGAATTGTTGGACTATCAACTCTAGACTGAGTCACCAAGCAGAAACGTTATTATTAACTATACAGATTTTTGTCCTATAAGAATACCTGTGTCTTTGGTTTCATTACAACTTCATGGAAGAGTAAACCTAGTGGTTGGTTTAGTACTGGTCTCAGATATAAATATAAAATAAAACAAACCATACGTCATACAATTTTTTAAAAATTCACTGACTTTAAAGGCAAAGAAATGGAGCATTTAATGTTGGTTACTTTCAAACTACAAAGAGATTTTGCTTTTGATGGCCGTTTGAATCTCAGATTCAGAAATCTATCAATAAATGTCAGAACATTTAACTATAGACTTAAGAAGCTGCACCAAAGAGCTCTAACTTAAGTAGGATATGTGAATTTTTTGTTAAAGTTATCAAAGAAACATCCTTTAAGATCAAGGTCTAGAATTCTCTTCCACAGTGTTTACAGATTTTGCTTCTTAATTTTTTTTTATCACATTCTAGGCCAAACTTAGGTGTGCGCCTACCTCCATGGATGAGTGTTCAAGGTGGCTCAGTTGCTCTTACATTCTGCCACTGTCTTCTTCGCTGTGTCAGTGTGTTTAGTCTTAGCTTAGATTTACTTATATTGTGCTACTCTATATTTAATTCTAATTGATAAAATTATTTTTAATATTTTTAATATTTGGTTGTTACTTGAAACTCCAAAAGTCCACTCCTCAAAATGTGATTTGAATAAATATTTTGTAGTGTTTAGGAAGGAGAAAGCTGTTTGATTTAATCTATTATTTGTGTCTATTTTGTCAAGGTTTTTTGATGACAAGGCAACTTGGGAAATATACAAGCAGTTCTTGTGGGGTCCAGCCTTTTTGGTTACTCCTGTACTAGAACCTGTAAGTTTTGCTACCTATTTTCTTCATAGAATAACATTTTAGTTTACATATTTTTAATGATTGTATCTTTAAATTCCAGTACGTGGAAACTGTACGTGGTTATGTCCCTAATGCTCGGTGGTTTGACTATCACACAGTGAGTATTTACTGAATTCTGGGAGGTTGACCAGGAGAAAAGGTTATGAGTTTGGTTACTCATTGCTGTAATCAATGATGCATCTGTTTATTTTCCATTTAAAACGAGTAAAATATTTCTTGCTTATTATAGCAAAATGAAATGAACACATAATGAAAGAAAGTTGATTTACTTTCTTATAGTGTGCTGTCTCATCATTGATTTGTTTTTAGTAAATAGACATGGAAAGTGTACATTATATTTAAAAAAACTCATTGCCCTTCATTGGTTTAGCAAAATGATCCTTAAAAGTAGTTTACTCTTCCCAAGGATAATGCTCAAGGACTGCTTTTGTGACCTTTCAAAGTCCACATAATTCTGCAGGCGAGTGCCACAAAAACAAATAGCTGTAAATTACTTGCAAAGCTATTATAAGGACTTTTATTTCACTAGGATTTGAACAACATGAATTCTTGAATAAATATTTTGTTCATGTTGTCTATTAGATTGAAAAATGTACCATTTGATTTCAAAATATGTCCCTTTAAGTAGCTATATTGTCATGGATCACAACTCTTTGTCCTCTTGTTCTTCTGTTCATCCATCTCGTTCCAGGGCGAGGACATAGGTGTCAGAGGACAATCTCATGAGTTTTATGCTCCATATGATACAATAAACCTACATATCCGTGGGGGTTATATCCTACCATGTCAAGAGCCTAATCGAACCACATTTTACAGGTAAGTTAATTATCTTCAGGACACTGGTTAAAATTTCCAATAAATATGACTGCAAATGTCAGTAATTAGGACCTGAAATTTTTACCTGACTTGCAAGCTTTTAAAGTGGCCTATGATGGTGTCATGGATAGTGAGTCAGAGATGGAGGACTGTGTTGTTAATGCCTGTAGCATAAGAAGAAACAGAGACTGCTGTGAGCCTCAGTTTCCTCTGTTTCTCAAGTCCCGTGGAGTAATGGGAAGAGGTCCAGGAAGATTCTGTCATGTACCAGATTTATGTCGCAGCTGAGCATCTCTTGGTTTGGAAGAATCAGATATTTAATAATAGGTGGAAAGGAAACCTACCCATCATTTGCTTGAAGAGAGACACTGTCTTTGTTATAAGGGATGATACATAATAGAGTAGAAAAAATTTTACTCTTTCTAATGCTGTTTACTTTTTAAAAACCTTAAAAAGATAATTCAGAGAAAAAGCTGTCAGTAAATATGCAGATACAAAGATACACGAGAAATTTTTCTCCAGTGAGAATTCATCAACTTAAGAAAGCTTCTCAGTCCAAAATAAAAGCTGCAATGTAATACCCTTTACACATAATATGCAAAAGTATTAACTGTCTTTTGAATGGATGCCTTATCTAGGTCTTTTTTACACCATTAATATGTGGAAAGAAATATTATCTACTTCTTGAACCATGATTTTTTAGTAAGACCTTTTTAAAGAACAGCTCTAGGTTTCAAAAAAATTGAAAGGAAGGTCTAGAGATTTTCCAAGAAGTCCCCATATCCATTGCTACCTCTGCTATCAGCATCTTCAGCCAGGATGGTCCATTTGCAGTAACTGGTAGACCTACAGAGACAAGGCGTTGCTACCCAGTGTCCACACTTTACACTAGGGTCAGTCTTCGTGCTTTATGTTTTGTGGGTTTAAACAAATGTATAAGGACCTGGATAAATTATTATAGTATGGCATCAGTACTGCTATCACTCCCCTGAAAAGCTTTTGTGTTCCACCAATTTATCCATCTCTGATCCAACACAGACCTTAATATTTTAACTGTCTCTATAGTGTTGGTTTTTCCACAATGTCCTATTGTTGGAATCACACAGTGTATAGGCTATTCAGATTGGATTCTTTTACCTAGTAATATATTTAACTTTTCTCCATGTCGTTTCCTCATTCTAGATCTCATTTCTTTTTAGTACTGAACTATATTCTATTTTATTCACTTCTTTATAACCTTTAAGTCAATACTGTTTGGCAGTATCATTTGTAGCATTTCTCTTTCATTTCCATCTCTTTTCTGTTTCCCTCTCTTTGCCTCTCTGTCATCCCAATGTACATTTCCAGGCTCACTGTAGTGCATGAAAATGTAGCTACCCACTGACGATTACTCATGTCCCTCAAACAAACTTTCTTGCTGTCTACAAAAGAAACAGTCCTGTCTTTTCATGACTTTTAGCACAAAATTTTTAAATCTTCCACCATTCATTACTGATCATCTGGCCAGGACTCTTTATTTTTTCCCTGAGTCCATCTGGTATTCTGTCCCTGTCTTTCACTAATGTGCCCAGTCTTCCAGGACTACAGGCCCATTTTTATAATGTGACTGATATAATAGTGAGTCTTTTACACCAGTAACAGAATCTTTATTTCCGTTGCCTACATTCCTGGTTTAGACAATCTCATTCTAGAGGACTCAGTCTGTGTTTCTCTTTGCTTCTATATGTTATAACTATTTTCTTAGATACCAACATCTGGTACATATTTGGCGTGAGCGGAGTCTTCTCATCTCCTGGAATTATCCAGCTTTGTTTATCTCAATATTTTATGTTTATATCAGTTAAATGGAGAAAAATGATTGTGCCTGATTGATGAGACCCAAAAAGACACCATAATTTGTACCTTGAAGAATCTTATTTTGTTATTAAAGATATTTTTCAGTCACTCTCTTGTCCTTTATCATATATGTGTGTGTGTGTGGTGTGTGTGGTGTGTGTGTGTGGTGTGTGT